>QNTS01005582.1:30968-48163 GCA_003317085.1 Hucho hucho
CGTTTTTAGACGTTTGTTCCTGCATAGATCCTGTTTTCCTTAGCCTGGCGCTGGTTTCCTTTTCGCTACAGTCATGTCCGCTATGACTCTGGTCCCTGTCTCCAGTCCCACGTCTCATCAGTCCTGCTACCCTGTTCTGGACTCCCCACTCTATTGCTTCCTTGGATTAGTCTCCGGACCTGCTTACCCAGCCCCAACTCCCCTCGCTCCAGCCTCAGCACCTGGCTCCCTTTCCCTGGCCTTCACCCCATCTTCCCCGTTTTTCAATAAATACCTTGGTCCTCTTATCCCAGTCTCCTAGTATGAGTCTGCTCTTGGGTTCATCTGCTCTGCGTAACAGGTCCCCTCTTTACTGCTATAACAGCCTCCACTCTTCTGGGAAGGCTTTCTACTAGATGTTGGAACATGTTGGGACTTGCTTCCATTCAGCCACAAGAGCATTAGTGAGGTCAGGCACTGATGTTGGGCGATTAGGCCTGGCTTACAGTCGGCGTTCCAATTCATCCCATAGGTGTTCGATGGGGTTGAGGTCAGGGCTCTGTGCAGGCCCTTGCCCAAACTGTTGCCACAAAGTTGGAAGCACAGAAATTGTCTACAACGTCATTGTATGCTGTAGCGTTAAGATTTCCCTTCACTGGAACTAAGGGTATGCACATCTTCAATATGTACCCTTTGTTCCTCTTTAGTGCATTTAACTACAGGTGGTGAGTTGATACAATTCCATGTCTGGAAGTTTAAAACCCCCCTCTGACTTTATTCTACGAGTTTTATTTGTCCATATAAAGTATTTTATGACCAAGTACTTTTTTAAAGAATGTCTTCGGTGGGGTAATTGGTATTACCAAGAATAAATATAAAAACTACCTGTAAGTTGGATGGTAAGATTAGATCTGCTTTCATACGGTTAAGTAATGGGATGAAGTCATCTTTATATATTTTTTGTTCTCAAAGCATGCATAGACCAGCTGGCAAGGGTCTTCACAGACATTTTTAATCTCTCCTTGTCCCAGTCTGTAATCCCAACATGTTTCAAGCTGACCACCATTGTCCCTGTTCCCAAGAGATCCAAGTTAGACTGCCTAAATGACTATCCCCCTGTAGAACTCAGATCTGTAATTATGAAGTGCTTTCAAAGGCTGGTCATGACACACATCAACACCATCATCCCAGACAACCTAGATCAGGGATCATCAACTAGATTCAGCCGCAGGGACGATTCTTTTTTGAGTGAATGGTCAGGGGGCCGAAACAAAAATACAAATAATTTGTAGACTGCAAGAAGCCCAAACAGATATAATATTTGACTAAAACATAATAATTTCAAACCTTGATTACATTTGTATACGATCACGTCTCTCTATTATGCGTGGGAATACTTTGGAACAAATTTTGAAAATTAAAATCACTTGAAGCTGATTTGCTGGTATTTTTAGTCTTTTATGTCCAACAATGAAAAATAAAAATAAATTTTTACTCAGAAAACTTGGAGGGCCAAATAAAATCACCGCCAGTTGGGGAACCCTGCCCTAGACCCACTCCAATTCGCATACTGCCCCAACAGATCCACAGATGACGCAATCTCCCACCTGGACAAGAGGGGAAATAACTATGTGGGAATGCTGTTCATAGACTACAGCTCAGCGTTCAACACCAGTTGCCTCCAAGCTCATCACCAAGCTAGGGACCCAGGGACTGAACCCTGCCCTCTGCAACTGGATCCTGGACTTCCTGACACATCCGCCACGCTGACACATCTGCCATGCTGACCCTCAACAGCGGGGCCCCTCAGGGATGTGTGCTTAGTCCCCGCCTGTACTCCCTGTTCACTCAAGACTGCATGGCTACGCACGACTCAAACACCATCATCAAATTTGCTGATGATATGACAGTGGTAGGCCTGATCACCAACAGCGATGAGTCAGTCTACAGGGAGGAGGTCAGAGACTTAGCAGTGTGGTAACATGACAACAACCTCTCTTTCAACGTCAGTAAGACCAAAGAGCTGATCGTGGATTATAGGAGAAAGAGGGGAGAGCACGCCCCCATCCACATCGACATGGCTGTTGTGGAGCGGGTCGAGCGCTTTAAGTTCCTTGGGCTCCACATCACTAAGGACTTAACATGGTCAACAGTAGGGCTGACCCCATTTAGTCGTCTGGTCGATTGATTGGTCGATAGGCTGTGGGTCGACCTCAATTCTTTTTCTTCTAAACAGTGGAAAATATATATAAAAATGATGGCACACGAGACACCTGTCTGATTCACGCCCATCTAAGAGGACTAATCCATTGTGGAGGGTGCGGGGATGGCACACCAGTATCACCAGTAGGACATTTACCATTAATTTCCATAATTTCTAATCTACATTTGTTTGGTTAAGGTAATTTCTGTTAATGCACTCAAAATATTGTTATTTCAGTCTTACTGTTGTCATTGTAGGAGTGGACACGTTGTTGGCAGAACGCACAACCTAGGCTAAACTTGAGAAAAAATGTTTATTTAATTCCATTTACGAGTCAATTTATTAATTGTCTTTTGTTTGGATCACTCCTGTTAATCTTAACTAAAGACTCTTGATTACATAAAGAACTAGGCCTAGGCTACCTGGCCTGCCTGCAAATGTAGACCTATATATCAAATATAAACCTATAAATCAAATGTAGACCTATTAATCAAATGTAGACCTAGAAATCAAATGTAGACCTATAAATGTGCCTATTGGTGGGGATCTACCCCAACCCCGGCCAACAGCCCTGCACACCCCGCAACTGGCCCAAGCGTCCTGGTACTGGTACTCCCTGTATATAGCGCCATTCTTGGGTATTTATTTTATGCCTCGTGTTACCATTTCACGATAAAGTCTACACCAGCAGTATTCGGCGCATTTGACAAATACAATTTTATTGGATATTTCTTGACCCTGGGTGAAAGTCGGAATGCTGGCAGAGTTGGAATGACAGGCGTTTGGGAGATGAGGATACGTCTGGGCGGTCACATACTCTCACTGACGTCACGGACTAAATACCCAACATTTACTGATATTCCACCTCCCTCTCACGCGCTCTTTCCTTTCTCTCAATTCAATTCAAAGGGCTTTATTGGCATGGGAAACATATGTTTACATTGCCAAAGCAAGTGAAATGGATAAACAAAAGTGAAATAAACTATAAAAAATTAACAGTAAACATTACACAGTTTCAAAGGAATAGAAACATTTAAAATGTCATTATGTCTATATACAGTGTTATAACGATGTGCAAATAAAAGTACAAAAGGGAAAATAACTAAACATAAATATGGGTTGTATTTACAATGGTGTTTGTTCTTCACTGGTTGCCCTTTTCTTGTGGCAACAGGTCACCAATCTTGCTGCTGTGATGGTACACTGTGGTATTTCACCCAATAGATATGGGAGTTTATCAAAATTGGATTTGGTTTGGAATTCTTTGTGTATCTGTGTAATCTGAGGGAAATATGTGTCTCTAATATGGCCATATACTTGGCAGGAGGTTAGGAAGTGCAGCTCAGTTTTCACCTCATTTTGTGGGCAGTGTGCACATAGCCTGTCTTCTCTTGAGAGGCAGGTCTGCATACGGCGGCCTCTCTCAATAGCAATGCTCAGAGCCTGTACATAGTCAAAGCTTTCCTTAATTGTGGGTCAGTCAAAGTGGTCAGGTATACTTCCACTGTGTACTTTCTGTTTAGGGTCAACATTCCAGTTTGCCATGTTTTTTGGTTAATTCTTTCCAATGTATCAAGTAATTATCTTTTTGCTTTCTCATGATTTGGTTGGGTCTAATTGTGTTACTGTTGCTGTCCGAGGGGTCTCTCTCTCTGTCTTTGCAAATCGCTTTTTCTCTCTCTCCCAATCTTTCTCTGTCCCTCCCCCTCTCGCCACATCAGGGGGGATTAGCAGGGAGCTGCTCACTTTAAAGTATAACAACTATGCCTGCCTTTGACCTAGCTGGCATCTACATGCACACACACAGGGACACAGAGACACAGAGAGACACAGAGAGACACAGAGAGACACAGAGAGAGAGAGAGAGAGAGATGTGCTAGCAGGGATAGACAGAGAGAAGAACAGGGAAGCGAGGAAGGCTGAGGGAGAGCGAGAGAGAAGGGGTAGGATGTTTTGGGAGCTTAGTCAGTGAGCGTAGAGGGCCGTTGCTGATGGGGGCCGTGTCGGTAAATGCTGATAGAATAATAAACAGTGTACATGCATCATATCTCAAGGTGCTAATACTGGTGACATCATCATGGGAGTCACTAGAACAGAAATGCCAACTCAGGATCTGCTCAGCAAATCAACACCTTTACAATCACCAAACATGAAAGGGTTTCTGGTGAATTTAACACCAGACAGGAATGCTGCACACACATTAAACAAGCACAATCAAGCCCACCATCGCACAGAACATGTGTCAGCGCCTGTGAATAACTCCCTGTGAGCAAAAGAGGAAGGTTTTTATCAAATAAAGCATATCCGTGTCGTATAGCTGTGATTCCCAGCATTACTAATCCTGCTAGATACGTGTTCTGCTGAGACTGAGCTTAGAGAGGAGGGAGGACAGCGAGCTGAGGTACTGCTATCAACACTAAGGGAAGGAGTCATTTAAACACTGACGGAAGTTCTGATATCAAACAGCTTTAAGCACCTTAGAAAAACCGTTCTCTGTCTGGGTACTGAGCTGGAGGGATGGTAGGACAGATAGATAGTGTTTACAGTGTCTTCACCCTCACTTAACGGCCTGGGAGAAAGTGTGTGTGAATACTGTATGTGTGTGTGTGTGTATGTAGGATATAGTAGAGTTTAGTATTAGTTGTCTTTACGTCATCCCATTCACATAACAGGCTGATTGAGTGTGATATATAATCAATCCATATTCAGTAGGCTACCTTCATTTCCTCATCTATTCCTATCGTTCTGCTTTGGTGATGTTGTTCATGTTTTTCCTGCCAATAAAGTGGTGTTCGATTGGACAGAGTCAATTCATTTGGGATTGAGGCCTGCAGGTTTCTTCTAATAGGAGGAAATATGGACTCAGATAGGGTTTTTATGGCGACCGTATGACCGCCACACCAGCGGTCACGAGTCATGACAGCAGTCAAATTTCACTTGACTGTTTAGTCACGGTAATTAGGTTTCTCCAGGCCCTGATGCTGACAGCCGTTAGTAGCCTACCAACGTGCTACCTGCCTGCCTGAACCACAGGAAAAGCGTCCTCCATTCGATATTTAAGTGCATACTGTAGATGACATGCTCCCCTGCCCGTTGAGACAGGTGCAGGGTAATGGTCCATTCTAAATCTACACACATATGTTATTTAGTATATGTAAAGACAACATTCAATTAAGAATTGGTGACAATACTAGCCTATCACTTGTGAATGATCTATTGTTGCTTGTGAATTATCTACTGTTGCTTGTGAACGATCTACTGTTGCTTGTGAACGATCTACTATTGCTTGTGAACGATCTACTGTTGCTTGTGAACGATCTACTGTTGCTTGTGAACGATCTACTGTTGCTTGTGAACGATCTACTGTTGCTTGTGAACGATCTACTGTTGCTTGTGAACGATCTACTGTTGCTTGTGAACGATCTACTATTGCTTGTGAACGATCTACTATTGCTTGTGAATGATGCACATGCTTTTTTTGCGACTTTTTCAAATCATAGTCCCACTCTTCTTGTAGCCCAGCCCATAGGCCTATATGTTTAGATAAGGTCTGTATCACAATCGCATTGCTGTGCTTATAATGTGAAGAAATAGACTGATAGTTTATCAACATTTTAAGCTAAATGTTCTCATCTGTTGTATCAGGTTCATTGCTTAAAATAGTTTTTATGCTAGTTGTTGTATTAATTTGGGATCTATCGCATCCCACAACTGTTCCAGACTATGTTTGGAATATGTATTTCTCCCACTGAATAGAATAGGTCAACTTCTGTACTATGGGAGATAGTAGATTGACATAGGCTAATGCTTTTGCTGTTCGTTGGGCCTACTCATCTTGCTGGCTGACGAAAGTAAATGTGGACAGTTCTTCCAATATCTTCAATATACACCTCAGAATTGGATAAGGACGCACACAGTTGCATCCCAGATGTATCTGTCTTTACTTGTAGCCTTTGAGAAAGACCCGATCACGTGACGGAGAGCCCTGTGAGTGAGAGGTGCTTCGGCATGCATCCAGGAGAAGGGAATTATAATTATTATATTCAGCCCAAGGGCAGAACGACCACTGGCCGCAAAAGGCATGGATTTTTTTAGGGGGCACTATGGCCACACAAAGGAGATGCAGCCGGGAAATTTGAGGCAAGTGCTTGTAAAATTGTGAATGAGACACTGATGAAGTGTGTACAGCCCTGCACAAAAACCTAAGCAGAGAGTCTCATCATGCTTAGAATGTATTAAAAATCTAAACATATAGCCCAACATTTGTATCACAACTAAAGTTTCATAAATAACTCTAAATGAAGCATATAGGAGGACCTGTGTCTTTGTTAACAACTCAAACCAGAATAGCCACAACACCCACTCCCTCAAATCGTTTGGCGAAAATATCCTTTCTATTTTTTTCAGCTTTGTTCAGTTGTATTCTTCATACTATGAAATAATGCAGCAGAATTCTAAGCAAATCTTGTCCGCTAAATGAACTAGTGTAGCCCACAGCCATTTGGCATAGCCAGATCAGGACCTAACATAAGGACAACTCAAGAGTATGCTATTCTGTTCTTCTGAAATAGACTACATTTTCTTCATATCATGTTTATTTGGACCCATCTAAAATAAATAATGGATTGTTTGTGATGGTGTAGGCTAGTAGCTATGAAAAGTCTACAGGGTCAGGAGTTTCTAGTGACCATATGAGCTGGCCAGGAATAACTCTTAGCGCTCGTTGTAGCCTATAATGTGGGCCCAAAATGTTTTATGATCATGTGGTCAGGGAAAACTCCAGCAGGCTCCAGAAATGACTACTACCAAGCAAAGAGGTGATACCCAGACCACAAAATCTCAGACCCAGAAAGAGGAAGTGGGACCCTGAGGGCGGGGCTAAGAAGAGGAAGTAGTGTCACACATCCAGCACATGCTTCAAAAACCCCCCACCCACCCGCCCAATATCATCACATCACCCTGGTCAGGTGTCTGTCTGTCCCTGGTGTTTTGGTTTTTAAAACAAAAAGGAAGAGGGGAACACAGTAGTGATTGGCAGAATATGCCAGTACATGTTAGGGAGCAAGTGGAAATCAATTTTCCCACAATTGTTAGATTTGACACCCTACAGTGCATTTGGAAAGTATTCAGACCCCTTGACTTTTACCACATTTTGTTACATTACAGCCTTATTCTAAAATGTATTAAATAAAACAAATGATTATTTATCTACACACAATACCCCATAATGACAAAGCGAAAACAGGTTTTTAGAAATGTTTGCAAATGTATTAAAAATAAAAAAACAAATATCTTACTTGAGATGTTTCTACAACTTGGAGTCTGCCTGTGGTAAATTCAACTGATTGGACATGACTTGGAAAGGCACACACCTGTCTATATAAGGTCCCACAGTTGACAGTGCATGTCAAAGCAAAAACCAAGCCATGAGGTCGAAGGAATTGTCCATAGGGCTCCGAGACAGGATTGTGTCGAGGCACAGATCTGGGGAAGGGTACCAAAACATTCCTGCAGCATTGAAGGACCCCAAGAACACAGTTGCGTACATCATTCTTAAATAGAAGAAGTTTGGAACTACCAAGACTCTTCTTAGAGCTGGCCACCCGGCCAAACTGAGCAATCGGGGAAGAAGGGCCTTGGTCAGCGAGGTGACCAAGAACCCGATAGTCACTCTGACAGAGCTCTGGAGTTCCTCTGTAGAGATGGGAGAACCTTCCAGAAGGACAACCATCTCTGCAGCACTCCACCAATCAGGCATTTATGGTAGAGTGGCCAGACGGAAGCAACTCCTCAGTAAAAGGCACATGACAGCCGCTTGGAGTTTGCCAAAAGGCACCTAAAGACTTTCAGACCATGAGAAACATGATTCTCTGGTCTGATGAAACCAAGATTGAACTCTTTGGCCTGAATGACAAGCGTCACATCTGGAGGAAACCTGGCGCCATCCCTATGATGAAGCATGGTGGTGGCAGCATCATGCTGTGGGGATGTTTTTCAGAGGCAGGGACTGGGAGACTAGTCAGGATCGACGGAAAGATGAACGGAGCAAAGTACAGAGAGATCCTTGATGAAAACCTGCTCCAGAGTGCTCAGGACCTCAGACTGGAGTGAAGGTTCACCTTCCAACAGGACAATGACCCTAAGCACACAGCCAAGACAATGCAAGAGTGGCTTTGGGACAAGTCTCTGAAAGTCCTTGAGTGGCCCAGCCAGAGCCCGGACTTGAACCCGTATTTCCCGTAGTCCCGTAGTAGCTGTTTCCATTAACTTGTCCAGTGATTTCTTGTCGACATTTAGAACATTTGCATAGAAAAGATGTGACAATGACCTGCTATTGTGCATGTTGTGATGATAAAAACAACTGAACGTAATGACGGTAGACCAAAATAAATAAATTCATTCATAAAAACCTAGAGTGTCGAAGAATAATTAAGTGGTTGAATTGTTTCCATTATCATTATGCGTTAATAACGCCCTCCCACCTATCTGTTTCCTGTCTCAGGTAGCCAGCAAAGGACAGCATGGAGAGAAAGCAAAATGGACTAATATTTGCCATATTCAAATCATGCTCATGTGCCAATCGTTGTCCTGACCTTCAAGAATGCCTGAATTGCTTTGTCTTGCTTTTCTGGTTGGCTGGATGCAAGTTTCCCCATCCAATGATTTAACTCAATAGGAGTGCCAGTTTTACCATGGCATGGACCGTGCCGATATGTTGGCACATGAGAATGATTGGTGCCAGTTGGGCCTTTTTTGATTGCAGAAAACATGTATTTAGCAAGAAGTTGCCTAAATATTTAGAATTAAATATTAAGTGGAGCTTTATAGATACGTGATGACTTACCCTGCATACCTTCAAAATTATTCTCTAATCATAATTTATTCAAAAACACTGTTTCCATCATCATTTGGTCGCAATAAAGTTCAACCACAGAAAAATCCACCCCTGTCGAACAGATACAAATTGTTGATTTATTTTCAAATGTATCCTATATCTGCCGTTTCCATTACACATTTCGCAAGGATTTTGTCGCATTAACCTGGGTCAATGGAAACCTGCCTAATGTAAGTGATATCACTCAATATGACAGACCTTGTGTGTGCTACTGAATGCATTCTAGTCAGACAGCTCAGAGCACCGCACTGAAGTGTTAAAATAAGCAGATTTCTAGGAACCAGGGCCGGGCTTAATGGGAGACCTTTTACTCCTGCTCTTTAGGGCTCTGGGTCCTCGGTTCCACATGGAATGGGGAAAGAGATGGAGCTGTGTTTACACACACACACACACAGACCTGCTGCTCTTTCTCATCTGATTACAGGCACCACTGACCACATCTCTGGATGCCTGTGTTTACCTGTAGTAAATTAACCCTGTCACCACCACTTCCATATGGACACTAGTCCAATAAGCCAGAAAATACAGCTCACACACACAGCAAACAGGATACAGACAGAACATGGAACAAGCCCATCAGGTTCTGTCTCACAGCTGACACACTTACACCTTTCTGAGGAAATAGAAGCTGAGAAATCTAACTATGCATCAGGTAAACTAGAATGTTATCAAACAATGTCCCCAATATAACCTACAGTGAAGCTCTGCAGACTTAAATGTTCCAAGAGTAGTTTGTGTACTACAGCTGCATTTTGTTTTGAAAGCCAAGCTGATCAGTTTGATTTCAACAGCTTCTGACCTTTCACCTTGTGCCCCCCCCACTCCAGATCAAGTTGCACAATAACAGAAAAAGGCCCAACTGGCACCAACAGACACACGCGCACACACACACGCACACACACAGGTCTCTGTGCAAGCAGGTCAATGGCTGTGTACCTGGATTTACTTCAATGGTTTCATAACTAAATCATATTGAGAGGTCCGTCCTCAGACCAAAGAAAGGGCTAGCAATACTGTCTCCTTTCATATTTGTCATTGGCAATATACATTTTCTTAATTCATGACCTACAGCACAGACAGTCATGCACAGCACTGAGACACACACACACAGTTTGCGGGGTTTGTGTCTCGCCAAGAGAATGGAAATTTAGAATGAACCTTGACGTGGCCAATATTAAACAAACACATGAAATGGAAAGAAACAACTCAGTATGAGTCTACTGTAGGTCTATACAGTGCATGATTGTACCAACAGCAACTGATACACACTTGGATTCACCAGTCTGTGTGTGTATGTATGTATGTATGTATGTATGTATGTGTGTGTGTGTGTGTGTATGTGTGTGTGTCTCAGAGTAACCTTCTCTCCAAGCCTGTCTGTCCTGTCAGTGTGTATCTGATCTGGAGTCAGTCAGACGCATTAAAACAAACATGGCTTCCCCAGGCTTGTTGTTCCTCTACCTCCCATATGTCCTCTGACCCCCAGCTGAACCTGTTAGCGCTCAAGTGTGTGTGTGTGTGTGTGTGTGTGTGTGTGTGTGTGTGTGTGTGTGTGTGAGATCTAACACAGCAGAGAGTGGAGCTCTGCCACTACTGTAGGTACCTGTCAATGATCTGTGACTTGTTGTTCATCTTGAACAGTGGTCACAGAGAAGAGGCTCCCTGTCTTCAGTAGCTATCTGATCTCACCTCAGCCTCATTCACCTGCACATTGTGTTCAACTTATATTTACATCTCATGGGGCGTTGCACCCGGCTCATCATGGGAGTTAGGTAAGTCATCCTGTATGGAAGTACAGAGGGGATGTTGGGAGTGTTGCAGACAGACAGGGCCTATAAGAGGCATCCTTCCACATCCAAACAACGGTCCATCTATCCACATTCCTCAAATAGTGATTTCCTAACTTACAGAGTCTGGGTCTGGTCTACTGCATGTTCACCATATTACATTGCAGTGCTGCTGTTGACCTGTAGAAATACATATTTGCTATATAATTATAGAAAGTTGGTGACTACTCACGAGTTATACCAGTTTAACTGTCTGCCCTACTTCCAGAAGGGGCTCAGATATGATTTTTTCCCCACAGTTTCTGCTTGAAACTTTACTTGTCTCCTGCTGATGTTGACCATATGAATATGAATACATGTGAGTAGGTTGCTTTGAGGTCACACTGATAAAGACATTTCTGAGAAATGGCCTAATAGTGAAAGTAGTTGAGTCAGGGTGAGAAGTCAGATAGTAGTGAGATGGACAATAGGACAGTTGACTAGGCCTGACCAAATGACCTTTCAACACTATTGTCCTAAACGGCCTGCGTGATCCAATGGACCAGTGATGGGTCAGGCAACAGTCCCCTGGGTCACATTGTGTGTTACTACATATTACAATGAGGTATTAGTCATATCATGGTATTACATGTATTGCATATAGGCTTAGTATGGACTACAGCGAGGTGCGCGTTGGAGCGCTCTCTCTTCCCATTGAGGGAAAAATAAGGAGTAGGAAAAAAAGAGGGGATGAGGAGAGAGAGAGAGAACTGGTAAAGCACTGGATATCTTGCCTAAATATTCAACAGGTGAAACCAAACAGATGGCATTGGGTGCAGCAGTCAAGTATAGTAAGACCACCACCCAAAATGTGACATCACTTGATATCAGAGGCCTTTGGCCGTCGCGTGGGTTGTTCGAGTTAAAGCATCATACAGCCCAGTGAGCAATATTCACATTGCGCAACAAAACCGATGTAAAAATGACCCTCCTGCTATATATAAACACAAACATAACCTACTACATGATGGCCTACATGCACACACACATACACCAAACACACCCTGTATGTAACTAAGCGGAAAGTTCGCGCGAAGGAGAGGCCATTGCTCCGGGACTTGACTGCGCTCGGCTTGGTCCCCCGCGCGCAGCTTTCCAGCAGTTCACGTTACATAAGTTGAGTATCAGAAACCCGGTTTGTACATAGCAGCAGCATAGCTCTGGATAGAGTGTCTTCAGCGATATGCCGAGTCCTCTGCGCTGCGCTGAAACCAGTGGTTGGTCATAAATGGCAAAGGCATCTGGGTAGGATATTGAATTTGACAGTTCAGGAGAAAGTGCACTGAAATGCACTAAACATAAACATTGATCATACCATGTTTGTAGCTGTCAATGTTAAGAAAAATACCAATAACATGACAATAAATAGGCGGACTGGACTACCAACTTAAATCAACAAATAAATGTAGTTGCCTAGCCTACTGTTTATTAGGCAAACAATGTTATATAACATCTGTTTTCAATGCACTAAAACTATCATCCCTTTTTCATAAAAACACGTGGCTTTTTATCTAGCAGTGTCAGTGAACGCTCGAGATAAATTACTTTCATTATTTCAAGATGACCATGAAATCTATTTCCAAAGTTCAAATAAACTATGGCGCACAGTTCCGTAGTCGGCCCATTTGTGGTGGATTTGCGGTGCGAGTGCGCAGCAGAAGTTCAGCGGGGGAATATCACTTACCCGCTATGAAGGTCAGACGATACGAAGTTAGAGTCAGGTTCGGGAAACTAGGTGGCTCTTCCACCAGTGCGCTCCGATACTGTCGGCGGAACCGCTAGGACCCTCACACACATACTACGCAACAAAAAAAAGAAGCGTCTTTGTGTTGTTACAACTTCAGTAGAATGGCTGCTACTCCCCCGTGGCTCTCCAGCTGCTGATTGTTTTCGTTCCGCTGGCTGTGATGTTGTCAGCGGAGTTCGGAGCGTCCCTGGTCACCTGTATGCACTTGTGACAACTCCGGCCACCAATGGCAGAGCGTGATGGGAATTCTGGGGGATGAAGTTCTGTTGGACGGGTATTTTCGGGAGAATGACGTTATGCCTGTTGACTGTCAGTGCACGCAGCACATGGTTGCCCCAGGATTGGCTTTAATGGTCACTCATTAATGACTGCCTGACAATTTTTCAAATGGAGCATAGGCCTACAATACTGCACACCTTCCTTCTCACAATTACAGCATGGTATTGAAACTGAATGGATCTGTTTCAGCCTAGTTGCAAGGCCAGTTTCATCTTACCTAGCCTAGGCCTTAGGGCAGGGATCACCAACTAAATTCAGCTGCAGGATGATTTCTTTCATAACGTGTGCCAGGAAAACATTCCCCACACCATTATACCACTGCCAACAGCCTGTACCGTTGACACCAGGCAGAATGGTACCATGGACTCTGCTGCTTATGAAAAATCCTGACTCTGCCATCAGCATGATGCAACAGGAACTGGGATTCGTTGGACCAGGTAATGTTTTTCCACTCCATTCTGAGATGCCGTTCTGCATACTACTGTTGTACTGCAGCGTTATTTGCCTGCTTGTGGTCCACCTGTTAGCTGCACGATTCTTGCCATTCTCCTTCTACCTCTCATGAACGAGCTGTTTTCACTCCCCGGACTGACACGGACTGTGTTTTGTTTGTCACACCATTCTCAGGAAACCCTAGACACTGTTGTGCGTGAAAAGCCCATGAGGCTGGCCATTTCTGAGCTACAGGAACCGGTGCGCCTGGCCCCGACGATCATAACCAAGCTCAAAGTTGCTGAGGTCACCAGTTTGGCCCATTGTAACATTCAATCGAACAGTAACTGAATGCCTCGATGTCTGCCTAATATATATATACACATACATACATATATACACACATATAGCAAGTCACAGCCACGTGACTCATTGTCTGTAGGCGCAAACCATTTTTGTGAATGGGGTACCTAATAAACTGGTACAGTGTATATCTCTATTATACCTGGGAATACTTTGGAACAGATTTCCAAAATTAAAATCCCTTGAAGCTGATTTTCTGGTGTTCAGTTTGTCAAAAAAAAATCCCCTCAGAAAATTTGGGGGACCCCCAGCTGGGGAACTCTGCCCTAGGGGGTCTCGCCCAACCGCCTTTGTGGATCCCGCATTATTTGATTTTGATAAATGTTTTTTGCAATATTTTTTTTTAACCTTTATTTAACTAGGAAAGTCAGTTAAGAACAAATTCTCATTTACAATGACGGCCTACTGGGGAACAGTGGGTTAACTGCCCTTTTCAGGGGCAGAACGACATATTTTTACCTTGTCAGCTTGAGGATTCGATCCAGCAACCTTTCGGTTACTGGTCCAACACTAACCACTAGGCTACCTGTGTGATCCTCTGGAATTTCTTTGTACTTTTATGGTTTAAATTGTTTTACCCAAAAATCTGTCAAATAAATTAATGTACAAGCAACCTTCTCATTGTGCTTCAGTTTTTACACTTTCCGTGTTACCTCAGTTGACCACAAGAGGGCACTATTATCAAGGAAACACATAGGACTAAGTACTGTATTCATTTACTCATTAGTTTACCCCTCATGCTGTATAGCCACATTTTAAGTAGGTATCACCATATGCAAAACATATGATAGTAGGAAACCTCATTTGTACTGATAAATGCAGCACAGCATGTAGGGGGTTCTATTCAGTCTTTGCCAATACCATGTCTAGTTTTGTGGATCTATGTCAGTGGTAATGTTAAGTTGATGTCTTGTCTAATTAAATCTGTAAAAACTAAATCTTACAACAACAAATGGAGGGGGTTCTTCCAGTTGTATTTCAGTACAGGAGGTTGACCAAACAACCACATACAGACAGCATCCACAGGCTTTACATGGGGACTGAAATGATGGTTGGCTCTCACAGCCTAACATACATCCCTCACAAGGTCAACCAGCTATACATTCATTCACAATAAAACAATTTCAGGTCTGATCATCAACAAAAGCTTTGCTTTCCACTACACACGATAATGAACTTCTATATTCAAACTAACATCAAACACTAATGTTCTTAACTGCATTTTGATTGGACGATGAGTGAACAGTAGAACAGAGCTGCCATCCATTACATGTTGATTCTTCAAAATACCACCCTCGTTAGAAACTAAGCAAGATTGGCTTCTACTGATCACTGTTTACATATAAGACTGGCCTTGTGTTGATGAACCCAAATCAGAAACGTTCTCTAGAACAGACATGAACAGGATATAAAATGCTGTTCCTATTACAGCCTTCAGATCTCCCCTTCCTTCCTGAGGAGGGGGACCAATCAGGTGTAGGGGTTTACAAAGTACCAATCATTAAAGGTATCAAATAAAATACAAATCAGCAAATCATAATTTTGGACCCTAGAATTAAAGTCAAACCAAAATGTAAAAATGGCCTTAAACTAAGATTTAGCAGTTATAGAAAGGAGGAAATATTAAAAGAAATGACATTGTCTCTGCATCTGTTCAACATAAACTTGTAGGGTGGTCCGAGGGTAGGCAGTGTGAGGGGTTGGAAGGTATTGAGGAGGTAGGTGTTTTGTGTTTGGGGCTGTAGAAGGTTGAGATGAAGCAGGGTTCTGGCTGTACAGGGAGACAGGGTAATGTGGATGGGTTTTGGTGTAAGGGGATATTGGGTGTTCTGGCTGTACGGGCAGACGGTACAGTCAGGGTTTTAGGAGTAACAGGGTGTAACGTGTGGGGCATGTGGGATAATAAGAGGGTTCTACACGTGATGAGAGATGGGTTTTAGATATAGGGGGAGGAAGGGTACTGCGGATGCCACCAGTCTATGAGTCTCACGCTGTGTACAGGATCCAGCACCACCTGTGTCCCCCCCTGCTCCCCCCTCCTCCCCCGCTGGGGGGGAGAGTCCAGGAATACCAGGCGCACTCGGTGGTGACGCATGTCCGTGCTCACATTGATGCTGAACTGGGAAGGGAACAGAGACAGACAGAGTGGGTTAGACAGACCGGAGACACAGGTTCCCCTATCCTAAAACAGGCCCACCTGACAACTAGCTGCTATTGGCAGAGGTCTGAAACTCTGTTGGTTTAGTAACTTATACCGCCTGGTGATGTCACCAGGCAAGCCAAAACTCCCCCATGCAGAACCTGCTGATTAGGTGGTGTGTCATTTGTATTTTCAACCAACAACTATCAGGAAATGACACTGACCACATTTATTCCCCCTTTTAAAGTCTTCCTTTCATCAGCTGTTGGACAACATGACACAAAACACAGGAACAACTGAATTTTGACTGCACTGGGCCTTTAACAATGCAACTTCATGGATGGAGGCAACAGAGTCAATTCAGTGTGAAAGCCAGGGAGAGTGGTGTACTGACCAGGGCGAGGGTCATCCCCATGACGACCGAGGTAAAGATGAAGTTCAGGGTGGTGACCTGCAGCAGGTAGCAGTCTGAGTCTGGGTTGGCATGGACATCCTCATACTGACGGGGCAACAGCAGACCCCGGGTGGCATTACCACCCTTACACCTCACCGCCTAGTGGAGAGAGACACAGAGACATACAGAAACTACGATACCCCTGATTACAATTAAAATGTTTGACTTCAAATTCAAAGTAAACATGCTTCACTAGTGTCCTTCAGACAGTTCGGCATGAATACATACCGGCTTCACAAACTTGAAGTTGAACTCCCACATAGGATCAGGTCGAGTCCCCACAACCTTATTGACCCAGAACAGCAGACACTGCAGAGGAGAAAGTGGGTAAAACATTTCTTAGCATGGGCGCCCCCAGGTGGTGAAGGTAGGAAACAACACCTCCACTTCGCTGATCCTCAACATTGAAGCCCCACAAGGGTGCATGCTCAGCCCCCTTCTGTACTCCCTGTTCACCCACAAGTGCGTGGTCACACACGCCTCCAACTCAATCATCAAGTTTGCAGACACAGCAGTAGTAGGCTTGATAACCAACAATGACGAGACGGCCTACAGTGAGGGGGTAAGGGCCCTGGCGGAGGAGTGGTGCCAGCAAAATAACCTCTCCCTCAACAAAAGAAAGGAGTGCATCGTGGACTTCAGGAAATAGCAGAGGGAGCACCCCCCTATCCACATCGACGGGACCGCAGTGGAGAAGGTGGAAAGCTTCTGAAAACCAGCTTCTATCTCAAGGCCATCAGACTGTTAAAACGCCATCACTAGCACATTAGAGGCTGCTGCCTATAGACATAGATTAGGAATCACTGGCCACTTTAATAATGGATCACTAGACACTTTAATAATGTTTACATATTTTGCATTACTCATCTCATATGTA
>QNTS01005583.1:0-74628 GCA_003317085.1 Hucho hucho
TATATATATATATAATTTGGCTATTTCAGCCACAGTCATTGCTGACAGGTGTATAAAATCAAGCACACAGCCATGCAATCTCCATAGACAAACATTGGCAGTGGAATAGCCTTACTGAAGAGCTGTGACTTTCAATTCTGCACCTTCATAGGATGCCACCTGTCTAACAAGTCAGTTTGTCAAATTTCTGCCCTGCTAGAGCTACCTCGGTCAACTGTAAGTGCTGTTATTGTGAATTGGAAACATCTAGGAGCAGCAACAGCTCAGCCGCTAAGTGGTAGGCCACACAAGCTCACAGAATGGGACCGCCAAGTACTGTAGCGCGTTTGTCCTCTATTGCAACACACTGAGTTAAACTGCCTCTGGAAGCAACATCAGCACAAGAACTGTTGGGAGCTTCATGAAATGGGTTTCCATGGCCGAGCAGCCTAAGATCACCATGCGCAATGTCGGCTGGAGTGGTGTAAAGCTCACCGCCATTGGACTGTAGCAGTGAAAACACGTTCTTTGGAGTGATGAATCTGGGTTTGGCGGATGCCAGGAGAATGCTACCTGCCTGAGGGAAGGTGGGCCAACTGTAAAGTTTGGTGGAGGAATAATACTGGTCTGGGGCTGTCTTTTATGGTTTGGGTAGGTCCCTTAGTTCCAGTGAAGGGAAATCTTAAATTACATTCTAGACGATTCTGTGCTACCAACTTTGTGGCAACAGTTTGGGGAAGGCCCTTTCCTGCTTCAGCATGACAATGCCCCTGTACACAAAGTGAGGTCCATACGGAGATCGTGTGTCGATCGCTGTGGAAGAACTGGCCTGCTTAGAGCCCTGACATCAATCCCATTGAACACCTTTAGGATGAATCAGAACGCCGACTGCGAGCCAGGCCTAATCTCCCAACATCAGTGCCCAACCTCACTAATGCTCTTGTGGCTGAATGGAAGCAAGTTCCAGCAGCAATGTTCCAACATCTAGTGGAAAGCCTTATCAGAAGAGTGGAGGCTGTTATAGCAAAGGGGGGACCAACTCCATATGTAATGCCCATGATTTTGGAATGAGACATTAATGTAGTGTACTTTGTACATTTCTAGGGCTCTATTCAATCTGTATTGTGGAAGTTAAAGGCAATGTTCCCGCAGTCGTGGAGACTGCAATCACGGTTAACGCTGCATATGTTGGTTCAATCAAAAATTACCTTTACATTTATAGCGTGTAAAGGCGTCCGCGTGCTTCTCATCTGAAACAGTTTGTGCATATATGATGACATTGCTCATCCACATTTTTTCTTGAGGCAAGCCTAAATTCACGCCCCTTTGTCGGTGATTGGTCAACAGTAGGGATTCTTCAATTAAGTATGTTGTCATTCAACGAGACTACTTGTTTTTTCACTTGAAATACTGAACTAAGCATTAGTTCGATGTAAAATTGCGTGACTAAGATCTCCTAGGCAAAAACATCAAAATTAATAACATTTGAGTCATTTTAGATTGACTATACTGGCTACGGTGTCTCAAGAGGGACAAACCGTACTATTGCAAAGGTCTTTTAAGGGAGTATGCAAAGCACAGGCGCTCACTTCGCCTTGTCGAGTTCCGCTAGGAGCAAACCGAACCAAGTATGCAGATGCCTCAACTCTTTATCAATATAGATTGAATAGAGCCCATAATCTGACTTTGGCATTCTTGCCCGACTACATTGCAGATGCCTGCCAGATCTCACAATGCTTGGATAGGTGTTTAACATAGATAACCACGTCATATGATAGGAATTTGGTGCCGGACTGCAAAGCCGATGAGGTGGCGCACAACCTTTGGTTGATGCAATGCTTGTAGTCAATTACTGACTGAACAGAGATATGTGTGTGAGAAAAAAATAAAGTGGTGCCCTCCCCTTGCTAGTGCACTGGAATAGGGACCAGATGATCAGATTTTAATCTTGCTGATGCCCTTTAACAAAATGGTATATTTATAGCCCTTGCATTAAAATGTGGTTTTCTTGAACTGAGAAAGATAATCCAGTTCAATCAGAATGTGAATGAAATCAGAACACGTTAGCACCAGGTATAAAGGGAGCTAAAGGAATACTCTCCTTCACACATGTCATGATTGCCAGATAAAATCTAAGTGACACACTTGAGACCGCAGTACTGTGCACAAACCAAAGAATCATACCTCAACCATGCCATTTTCTTCAAATGGAGAGATGGTCAACAATGTTATAAACTCAGCCTGTACAGAAGGCCTATGCATCTATTCGATATGCAGCAATATATAATATTAAAGGAAATGTAACTCAGTATCTATATACCAGTAGATTATGCATATATAAAATCAATGTCATCTTCAAAATAGTTCAAAATCTGTATGATTTTTCTATCATTTTAACACCATGCAGAATTGGCGAATGAAAAGTTACATTTAGAAAAGTCATTTTAATACATATTTCTGAATGTGAAGAGTCCCCAATGGGTAAGGCAGAAACCATCCCAATACTAATCGGCCACCATAGGAAATTGGAATATGTTGCAGTTTTTGCCTTTAGCTTTGACTATTCCTTGGGTCTTGAGTGTGCTTATGAAGTCAATTACACACTTGAAGAAATTGCAACATCTAAAGTTTAGGTTTAAAATAAACCATATACAGCTGTGAAACATGTCCACTGATATAAAATAATAATCTAATAATAATAATCATCATCCTTTTGCCTGGACTATTTCAGAAGTATACATAGACTGGTGGCTAAATTACTTCCCAACTTCATGCATCTCATTATTTCTCTCCATTGACTTCAGACACTCCAATGGACAGTACCAGTCAAAAGTTGGGACACACCTACTCATTCAAGGGTTTTTCTTCATTTGAACTATTTTCTACATTATAGTGAAGACATCAAAACAATGAAATAACACATGTGGAATCATGTAGTAACCCCAAAAAATTGTGTGGTTCCCACCGTGAAGCATGTATGAGAAGGTGCGATGGTGTGGGGGTGCTTTGCTGGTGACACTTGTGATTTAGTTAGAATTCAAGGCACACTTAACCAGCATGACTACCACAGCATTCTGCAGCAATACGCCATTCCCATCTGGTTTGCGCTTAGTGGGACTATCATTTGTTTTTCAACATGACAATGACCCAAAACACACAGCCTGGAAGTGTAAGGGCTATTTGACCAAGAAGGAAAGTGATGGAGTACTGCATCTGATGACCTGGCCTCCACAATCACCCGACCTCAACCCAATTGAGATGGTTTGGGATGAGTTGGACCGCAGAGTGAAGGAAAAGCAGCCAACAAGTGCTCAGCATATGTGGGAAAGACTGTTGGAAAAGCATTCCAGGTGAAGCTGGTTTAGAGAATGCCAAGAGTGTACAAAGCTGTCATCAAGGCAAAAGGGTGGCTACCTTGAATAATCTAAAATATATTTTGATTTGTTTAACACTTTTTTGGTTACTACATGATTCCATGTGTTATTTCATAGTTTTGATGTCTTCTATTATTCTACAATGTAGAAAATAGTAAAAATAAAGAAAAACCCTTGAAGGTGTGTCCAAACTTGGTACTGTAAAACCAGTGGCTCTGATCATCGTAGCACTTGATGTAAAAAAATAAATAAAGGAAAGACTTCTCATCCTTATAAATAGACATTTTAATCATATAAAGAACAAAATCAACATAAATATCTAAGGAATGATTTCTTATTACAAGTACAATTTGGTCAAACCCAACCCCAGCAACAATGCTTTCAGTGATTTACATTATACAGCACAATTTGATTAAGAGCTAATCTTCCATTCTATCAAATTTGAGAACACTGAGCAGAGAAATGGTACATCAAATAAAAAAACAGAGTAGTAACAATGGTGTGGTCGGAACATGTGCTCGACCTTAATCCTGTCCTTTCCTGTGTCGTATTAAGTCAGGCATAAGTCAGCTTGAGAGAACAGAACAGCCTATGGGGAAAGGCCGGGTCAAGGCCCCTTCAGTCTGACAGAGGAAGACAGACAAGGGTGTGAGGAAAGGGGAACTCTGTGTTGGACACAGCCTACTATAGGTATATGGGGTCTGGGGTGGTAGTGGCTCTAGTCTGAGTCTGAGCTGCAGCTGTCAGTCGTGGGCTGTCTCAGAGCCTCCTCTAGGGGCGCCAGTGAGCCATCCCGCCTCACCCCCATGGGCCTAATCAGCTGCTGCCTGTGGAGCACAGAAACACAAACATTACAACTGGGTCGTATTCTCTAGGCACCAAACGGAAGAAAACAGACAAGCAGGGACTACCTGAAGTTGAGGTTTCAAAATGAACACGACAGTGTTTGATGGTGATTAGAAACATGTTTGTCTATTTGCGGGGTCATAAGAATATATGACTGTGATGTCATAAGAATATGATATTCACAACACAGTTTGGAAACCACTGCAGGAGAAAACAAATAGTCACTGTGGGTCTGATTGACACAGTTACACTTCTAACCAACAGAGGGGGAGTGCAGAGAAAACAGTCTCACAGACTAGTCACTCATGGCTGAGAAGAGGATGCAGTTTCTGCAGTTTAGCTACTACATAACAAATACATCAAAAATCTGCTGCTGTATGTAAAGGCCAGTCTTCTTAAAATGATGGCGAAAACAAGAGTTATGGAACCATAAGACACTTTTGGAAATTGGGATATTCCACAAATATACATTTAGTCATTTAGCAGATGCTTAGTCCCAGGTGTGGATTCAGGAATCATCCTCTTCCACATGACACAAACGCCAACTTGCTTAATTTGGTGGACCAATCTGTTGTTGCCAAAATCCACTTGTGCTGCTTTGAACCCCAACACCCTTTGTGTTAAGTATTCTGCACTTTCTAAACAGGCCCATTGTTGAGTGGTGGTGGTACATCTTTCTTTTCTCTTACATCCGGCACTCAAGAACCCTCCTTCATTCACTCAAACACACACTCTCTCTCTCACACACACACTTGTTGGTCATCTCCCCTTTCCCCCCCTCTTCTGCAGATCAGTTTAATTACAGGATCAGTGCTCTGTCTGATCTCCTCAAAGCCACACCAGGCCCTCTATCCTAATCCAATTATATCTGCTCTGTGTGCCACCAGCTCCCTCTCAGATGTGATATCAGTCACAGAATTAGCCAATCAGTCTCAAAACCAAGGCCCCATTAGCACTATTCAAACACAAATAAACATAACATTCCTCATTCCTGGTTCCTCCCCCCAAAAACAGAGTAAAGCTCAGGAGGACTGTGATAAAGAAGTCTTGGTAAGCCTGGGAGATGAGCCAAGTAATATTTTGTTTGTGTGGTATGAATATGGAACAAAGGAAATGTTATCTAATGTCTTGTCTTTGGCCTACTTCAGAAAAACAGACGCACTGAAAACAGTAACATAACCAAACGGTTCCCAAGAACACTTCAGCATCTCTCAGACGGTTTCAGACAGAATTCTATTGGCGAACGTACAATCAATAGAAAACAAACTGGACAAGCTCTGTTCGAGACTATCCTATCAACAGAACCTGAATAACTGTAATATCCTGTTTCTTGGAGTTGTGGCTGAACAAGGACATCGAAAATATAAATCTAGCTGTTTTTTCTATGCATCGTTGAGACCAAACGGCAGCTTCGGTTAAGGGGGGGGGGGGGTGTGTGGGTCTCTTTGTTAACAACAGCTGGTACACAATCTCTAATCTTAATGAAGTCTCAAGGTTTTGCTTGCCTGAGTTAGAATACCTCATGATAAACTGCAGATTTTTTGTAGCTGTCTATTTACCACCACAAACCGATGCGGACACTAAGATCGCACTCAACGAGCTTTATAAGGCCATAAGCAGACAAGAAAATGCACATCCAGAGGCGGCATTGATTTTAACACAGGGAAACTGAAATCTGTCTCACCTCATTTTTAACAGCATGTCACCTGTGCAACTAGAGGTGAAAAAAACTCTAGATCACCTTTACGCTACACACAAATGCATACAAAGCTCTCCCTCGCCCTCCATTTGGCAAATCTGACCATAACTCGATCCTCCCGATTCCTGCTTACAAGCTAAAACTCAAACAGGAAGTATCAGTGACGCGCTCAATACGGAAGTGGTCCGATGAAAGAGGATGCTAAACTACAGGACTGTTTTGCTAGCATGGACTGGAATATGTTCCAGGATTCATCCGATAACATTGAGGAGTTTACCACATTAGTCACCGGCTTCATTAATAAGTGCATCAACGACATCCTCCCCACAGTGAGCGTACGTACGCATGTACATATCCCAACCAGAAGCCTTGGATTACATGAGTTAAAGGCTAGAGATGCCACTTTCAAGGATTGGGACACTAATCCGGATGCTTATAATAAATCCCGCTACAACCTCCGACGAACCACCAAACAGTCAAAACATCAATACAGGACTAAGATTGAACCGGCTCAGACGCTCAATGGATGTGTCAGGGGTTGCAAACTATCACGGATTACAAAGGGAAACCTAGCTGCTCAGTGACGCGAGCCTACCAGACAAGATAAATTCATTCTATGCTCGCCTCGAGGCAAGCAACACGGAACCATGCCTGAGAGCACTAGCTGTTCCTGGCGACTGATCTGGCTCCGTAGCCGAGGCCGCAGGGTTTAAAGACAGATTACCAGGACACGTATTCAAAACATGCTCTAACCAGCTGACAAGTGTCTTCACTGACATATTCAACCTCTCCCTGATCCAGTCTGTAATAGCTACATGTTTCAATCAGACCACCATAGTCCCTGTAGCAATGAAATGCTTTGAAAGGCTGGTCATGGCTCACAACACCACCATCCAAGGCCCACTCCAATTCACATACCGCCCCATCAGATCCACAGATTGCACAACCTCGATTGCCCACACTGCACTCTCCCAACTGGTTAAGAGGAACACCTACATGAGAATGGTAATCATCGACTATAGATCAGCATTCAACACCATAGTGCCCTCGAAGCACATCAGTAAGCTCAAGACCCTGTGACTGAACACCTCCCTCTGCAACTGGATGCTGGACTTTCTGATGGTCCGGCTCCAGGTGGTAGGGGTAGGCAACAACACATCCACCACGCTGACCCTCAACACGGGGGCCCCTCAGGGGTGAGTGCTTAGTCCCCTCCTGTACTCCCAGTTCACCCACGACTGTGTGGCCACGCACTACTCCAACACCATCATTAAGTTAGCTGATGATCACCGACAGTGATGAGACAGCCTATAAGAAGGAGGTCAGTGACCTGGCAATCTCTCCCTCAACGTCATCAAGACAAAGGAGCTGATTGTGGACTACAAGAAACGGATGAACGAGCACACCCCAATCCACAATGACAGGGCTGTAGTGGTGTGGGTCGAGAGCGTCAAGTTCCTCTGTGTCCACATCACTAAGGAATTATCATGGTCCATATACACCAACACAGTCGCAAAGAAGGCACGACAACGCCTCAAAGTTCTACAGCTGCACCATTGAGAGCATCTTGACTGGCTGCATCACCGCTCGGTATTGCCATTGCTTGGCATCCGACCGCAAGGCGCTACAGAGGGTAGTGTGTACAGTCCAGTAATTCACTGGGGCCGAGCTCCCTGCCATCCAGGACCCATGGTGCATCCCGTCCTGTTCCCCACTCTGCACTGAGGACACAGGCCAGCAGATGTAACTATGAGGGAGGGTGCGTGTGTAGGGGGTCAGACTCAGAGCATGTGCTAATTGTAGGAGCAGTTAAGCAGCGACGGAAAGCACATTCTTACGGGGCCCTGAGCCATCTCCTGAGAGCCCATCGTGGGATGTTGGGTAGGTAGGGCAGTGGCTGACGACTGTGGGTGCATCCCAAATGGCACCCTAATCCCTATATAGTCTTAGCCCTGGTCAAAAGTAGTGCACTATATAGGGAATAGGGTGCCATTTGGGATGTAGCCTGTCATGAACCTCTCCCTCTTCGCCATGTCTCCTTGACACCGACCGACTCAGCAGAATTGAGATACAAGAGGAGGATGGATATGGCTTTAGAGGAAAGGAATCTGGCTCTTATAGACAGGCACACGCGTCTCATTACGACTCAACCCCCACTCTGTGGCTGAACAATGACAATGTCAGCTTTTCTTGTGCCTGTAAATGTATTCAGCCCTCCACCCCCGACTCCCTCTATAATTGTACCTATGTCTCAGTCCCACTCCCCTGTCAGTTAGCAGACAATGTTTGGCTCCTGGGCTGAATGAGAAAGCTGAATAAAGGGAGGTAGACACGTATATGTTATTATAAACCCTGACAAAGAGCCACATAAAGGAGTTGAAAGGAGCCGATGGCTGCCGACCCCACTGTGTGGTCTAATTAGGACGCTAATTAATGGCGTGCTGGTAATGATGCTGCAGCGACATGCCGAAGGCTTCCATCAAATCCAGCTGAATGCAGGGACGGAGGCGGCGTTAAGGCCTGGGCCTAATTGCGCACCAGGGCTAACGGCAGGAGATTCTTTCTCTAATGAACTGGTTGGCAGGGAGCGCACTCAGTGTCGCTCAGCCTCTCATCCGCATCATTCCCTGAGTAGCGCTTGGTTCTGTTCGCTAAGGAAAGGTCAGTGTGAATGAAGACCGCAGACGTTCAAGTTTAGGGGGATAAATAATAAGCCATAGGGGATCATTCAAACAGGATACACAGCTGTATAATCCAGAAAGGTTAATCATCTGGCATAGAGTGTTACAATGGGTTACTATGGCAAACATAGCTGTTGTTGCATTCATACATGATGAGGTTGTATGGTGGTTGGCTTACCTTGACAACTTGTCGAACATGTTGACTAGTTCCTGGGCCTCGTACTCTTTCTGCTCCTCAGTCATCTCTTCTATGGGGTTAGGCATGGGTTCCTCCACGTGGCCCGTGATGGGGTTGATGCTGAGACAGACAGAGAGACAATAGAACAGATAAGACAGAGGGAAGACTTAGGTGATTATGTTGCTAGGCTGTCCTGAATGTTTTAGCTCGAGTGTGTCACAGAAGGGGTGTCATGTAAAAGTGCTGTAATTATGCTGTAGTTAAAAGTAAATCAATATACTGGTCATTTCAATGACACACCCTAAAGCCAACATTTCATCCCTACATTTAGCAATTCAAATCAAGGCATGCGCGTCTATGGTCCTATATTTAAAGCTCCTGCCTACTCACAAAGGTTTAGCCGATTTGTACTCTTCAGTGTCGGAGTCTTCGTCATCTGAATACTTTGTCTCTCCTCGCCCCCCTGCCAGCAGGCCTCGAGCCACCAGGAGTCCTGCTGCGTTACCATACCCTGTGTACTTCAACAGGTTGTCCACTGGAAGAATAGAGGGGTGCAGGGGATCAGTACAACACTACTGTATGTAAGATTTATACATCAGGTTGCATCTGAGGTGCATTGACATTAACACATTTCCAAGTGAAACTCAACTTCGCCAACTCATACAGCGTGCTCCATCTCCCTTTTTCACTCTCTCACCGTTCTCTTTGCAGAGGACAAATAGGAACTCTGCTGCGCTCTGCTTCACACCCATGTCCACATGAGTCATGAGACGCACCAGCTTGTTCCTGACGGTGGACCCGATCTCGGGCCGCACCTTGACCTCCTTCAGAGGGGGCAGCACCTGGAAACACACACAGCCAACGGCGGCAGAGCCACAATGAAAACTAACATGGTAGTACACTAGACTTCTGAACAGAGTGATCAGGCCAGCTCATGATGCGTTACAGCTGGATTTAGTTAGAAGACATGTTTTAACAATATCAATATGAGATGTCACCAAGATCTGTCATCAATATGCATTTCATATCCCACTCAAGAAGAGGTTTTAAAGATCTTTATTTGGCATCACTTTATGTATCAGGACAGATGACAAAATAGAAAAGTGCGTTTGTCCGAGGCCATGGCCACTCCAGCTCCAGTACCTGTGTCTTGATGTATCTGCGGATCTCCCTGTGGTACCTGGAGCCCTCGGTCAGCAGGCTGAGCACTGGGGTGAGCCCCTCTTTGTAGTTGGCGCCCTGCTTGGAATGAGACACACATGAGGCGTGTGACAACAAGCATTCCCACAGTGGCACTGTAGCAGTTGTGTGGTTCATAGAAAAACGAATTATTCAGGAATTAATTAGCAATTCAATTTCTATGGTGTGTGGACAGCTACTAATAGGATGGCCAGGATTTGCACATCTTTTAATTTGCTGACCGCAATGTAGTCGATCTCAAATAGGCAACAATGTCTCTGGTCCACCTGTTCTTACCTTGTCTATCCTCTTCTCCATGAAGTCCAGTAGCACCTGGACAACGTCCATGTTCTTCCCGCTGTACTCCTCCTGGCCCCCCTGGACGGGCACATCAATCAGCACATCCAGACAAGACACAGGCAGGTTACTAAGCAGATTGATTGCGTGGCTGGAGGAGAAGGAGGAAGGAAGGAAAGTGGTTAACGTACTGGTTATTATGAATGGTCATTAAGAAATTGTTTCTACTGATGAATTAGGTAACCGACTAGTACTAAAGGTCTACTCTGGAGTCTGGACAATGGGCTAAACCCCTGTGACCAGAGGGACACAAAAACAGAATCCATAGGGCCACGGGGTGTATCATCAATCACTTGTACATGACACTCCTTCAGTGCCACTATCTAGCCAAACATTCTTAACATTCTCCTATATCCTTCTAAAGAAAACGTTGTCATTAAGACAATGCCATATGAACTGAGTTACATTAAAAACACCTGCTCTTTCCATGACAGACTGACCAGGTGAAAGCTATGATCTCTTATTGATGTTACTTCATAAATCCACTTCAAATCAGTGTAGATGAAGGAGAGGAGACAGGTTAAAGAAAGATGTTTAAGCCTTGAGACAATTGAGACATGGATTTTGTATGTGTGCCATTCAGAGGGAGAAGTGGCAAGACAAAATATTTAAGTGCCGAACGGTGCCAGGAGCACCGGTTTGTGTCAAGAACTGCAACGCTGCTGGGTTCACACAACAGTTTCCCATGTGTATCAAGAATGGTCCACCACCCAAAGGACATCCAGCCAACTTGACAAAACTGTGGGATGAATTGGAGTCAACATGGGCCAGCATCCCTGTGGAAAGCTTTCGACAACTTGCAGAGTCCATGCCCCGACGAATTGAGGCTGTTCTGAGGGCAAAAGGGGGGTGGGGGGGTTGCAACTCAATATTAGGAAGGTGTTCTTAATGTTTTGTACACTCAGCGTACATTACTTTTAAAAACAGTCTTGGTTTAAAGTTTATACTTTCTCATGAACTGGATGCTGTCACTGTTGACTACAGAGAGTAATCATTGGATGGTAATTAATTAGTAATTAATTAGCCTAATTCGCACAAACCATCTGATGAATGTGTACTTTATTTTAACCAGGTAAGACCCATTGAGGTTAAAAACCTCTTGAGAGGGCAACCTGGCAAGAAGGCAAAACAGGGAAATAGCAGTGTATACAAAAAGACAGTCACAAATTAGATACATTTGAAGATTAGAAACAACTGCAGCGATCACAAAACAGTGTTGTCAATCAGTCTTAAAAACAGGCAAGGACACTAACTCCCCTAACTTAAATATCTTGTGATACTTTAAGGATGCAGTTTAGCCCTGTTGTGTGGAGAGCAATGAGCAGAGGGGTTTCCAACCTGTGTGCTTCCTCTGTTTTGTCCTCTGTCTTGTCCTCTGTCTGAGTCTTTAGCATCAATAGATGGCGCATGATGGCGGTGATGAGGCGGAGCTGGTGGTCACCATCCTATCAAATGAAGGATGTACAACAGCATAATCCTCACAGAAGCATTTCATTGGTTAAAACAAAAGGAGGGGAGGGTCTAAGCAAGTAGGGCTAAGCAGGATAAAATTAGCTGTGGGAGAAGCGGGATGGGGAAGTGGTCATCTCAAAAAGAAGAAAAAAAAGAACGAAAGAGAGACTGTTACTATGGAGATTGAGGTCAGACCTAAAACCTGACTCACATTCCATGCCATGCAAATGAGCATGTGGGATTGACTTTTGAGGTGAACACAGGGCAATTCTGATTAACGCTGAGGTGGGAGGGACTCAACAAGATGTCAGCTACAATGGTGAGGCAAGCACGGAGAAAACGTAGTTGGACAAATAACATTTTGAAGCACAATACGAGCTAGCAGTTAAAGCAGACAGCTCTCCTAACCAGCCTGAATTAGAGAACTATTCTCAAATGAATAAATATCAAAGACACGATTGGCATGTCATATCACTGAGACATTCATTACCAGATCCAACAGATTCATATCTTTGATTTAGCAGGGGGACGTGTCCCTCTGCGATGCTATAGGTTGAGCGAATGCTGAAGGGACTGAGTGACATAAGATAATTTCACTAGCCCCCCATGGCTAATCGAGAAAGTTGTGAAGGTGCCAAAGTGGCTTAAGCGAGGTCAGATCGCTGATAAACCTCATATTGCTGCACAGGTTTAGTTAGGGCTTTCCATTTTGGGATAGAGAAGCTGTCCGTTCCCATGAGCTAGCATCAACAGTCGCTCAACAAAGCCAAGTCTTGTTGATACACTATTGTTAAATAGTAGCCTTCAACCAAAGCACGCAAAGTTTGGTGGCTTCAATGCTGAATTCTAAATATTCACAGGGGAGATGTAAAGGAGATGTGTCCATCCACAGCCAAGGCGATGCAATGCATTTATGTTCATGCAGTATCTCTAAACACATGCACTGTGCTCATGGCTGCAGTGTCTAGCCTTCTGTGAGCTCTGAATACACACATACACACAGTTTATTAGGTACACCCATCAAGTACCAGCTCGGACCCCCCTTTTCCTCCAGACCAGCCTGAATTCTTTGGGCATGGATTCTACAAGGTGTCGGAACCATTTGTTGCTCAATTGGCATCAAGGAACAAGGGAAAACATTCCAACACCAGTACACCACAGCCACAGACTGTACCAAATCCTGACTCTGCCATCAGCGTGACGCAGCAGGAACCGGCATTTGTCAGACCAGGCAATGTTTTTCCACTAAATTGTCCAGTGTTGGTGATCGTGTGCCCACTGGAGCCGCTTCTTCTTGTTTTTAGCTAATAGGAGTAGAACCCGGTGTGGTCATCTGCTGCAATAGCCCATCCGTGACAAGGATCGACGAGTTGTGCGTTCCAAGATGCCGTTCTGCACACCACTGTACTGCACCGTTATTTGTCTGTTCGTGGTTTGTTAGCTTGCACGATTCTTGCCATTCTCCTTCGACGTCTCATCAACGAGCTGTTTTCTCCCACAGGACTGCTGCTGACTGGATGTTTTTTGTTTGTCGCATGATTCTCTGTAAACCCTAGACACTGTCATGCGTGAAAAGCCCAGAGGGCGTCCGTTTCTGAGACACTGGATCCGCCACACCTGGACCGACGATCATACCACGCTCAAAGTCACTTACGTCACTTGTTTGGCCCATTCTAATGTTCAATAGAACAGTAACGGAATGCCTCGATGCCTGTCTGCCTGCTTTATATAGCAAGCCACGGCCACATGATCCATTTTCGTGAACGGAGCGGTGAACCTAATAAAGTGTCCGGTGAGGGTACATTACAAACACGGAGTACATATCCTCTTTAAAAAGGAAACAGCTCCAAAGCAGAAAAACAAATGTTTAACAGACAGTGTGTGTAACCGTGTAAACTCACCTTGTCGCTAGTGTCAGACAGCGTGAGGTTGAACAGGGCTTTCAGGGCCTCCATGGCCCTCTCATTGTCTTCAGCAGGGATGGGCAAGGCCTGGGGGTCCGGAGGGGCCGCCTCGTAGGGGCCCACCCAGCGTACATCCAGGGTACACTCCAGCACCTCTGTGAGGAGCCCCACGGCACGCAGCTCCCTCCGTAGTGCCCCCCTGACGTCTGGTCGCAGCGCCGAGAGCAGGAAGAGCAGGCGCAGAGAGAACAGGCCCACCTCGTGGCGCCCAGTGCGGGCAGCGTGCAGGCGGACACACAGACCCCGTGCCAGCTGCACGTCGGCACCCACCTGCTGCGCCGCTGCGCTGTTGAACACCACGTTACACAGGCACTTGAGGGCCTCCACCACTACCCTCTCTTTCTCCTCTGTCTGGACCTCCCCCTGCAGGCTGTCACCCCCTTCCGCTCCCCCCCGCAACCGAGCAAGCCCAGCCAGGACCAGCATGCCCTCCCGGGTTCCCACAGGGCCCAGGACCCGCTTGTCCCGGGACAGAATGCGGAGGGTCTCCAGGCAGGTACTCTGACAGCGGGGCCCAACCTGCCTCCCCAGCACAGTCAGTAGGCCCTGACACAGCCTCTGCACAGGGAGAGAGACTGTTGGTTCACCATCAAACACACAAGGGGGCAGAAGCATCAGGCTATAAGTGAAAGTGAAGCATCAGACAACGCAAAGAGCATTTACTTACACTTCGTAGATCCTCCCCTTTTGGGTCAAAGGTGAATGTGAGATTATTCTGAAAATACAAAACAACGCCTAATGCATATTCCTTTGCTAAATGTGCTTTGTCACCTTCATCTATGCAACAGTGCATGAAGAAAGTAGCATATTCTCAGTAATGTTATCTGGAATTAATTTGCTTCTAAGATACAGTAACAGATGGGCAGAAGAGGCTGCTGGTTGCTGATAACTAGAGATGTAGTTCTGATCAGTTTGAGATTATAATGCAAATTATATCCTATCAAACACTCTCGGTTAGAGCATGGTGGGAAGAACTGTAGGAGAGTGGGCTCATTGTAATGGCCAGAATATAATAAATTGGAATGGAGTCTAAAGTGGTTTCCATTTATTTGATACCGGTCCATTTATTCCATTCCAGCCATTACAATGAGCCCATCCTCCTATAGCTCCTTCCATCAGCAACCTCTGTTCTGGGACTGGGAATCAGTGACAGCCACCAACCGCGTTGGCTACCAAGCTCAAGTTACAGCAGGAAGAGCTGCAATAGCTGTTACTAAATGGGAGCTAGATACACAAAATATAATTAAACTGTAAAGTTAACTAGCTACCAAATAACGTTAAGCATGCGGTCATTGCATGCACACATTGTTAGCGAGAGATATACCCTGCAATATTTGGACAACACCACCCAACTAGCAAACAACCAAGCAATTATGAAAATATTTCACTTCCTGCAACACAGCAAAGGGCTTTAAACGCGTTGATTCTATGTAAGGAGGGGAAATGCAAGTTCTAGCTAGACATATCGTTTTAGTACTCATTTTAGCAGCTATGATTCTGTAAATGTTTTTAATGGCTAGCTAGCAAGCTAAACTAGCTAGCTAATGACTTTGGTAGACGTCAAAGAGAGGAGAATCCCACCCACCTCTCCGTTGTACTGGTGCAAAAGCCTTTCAATGTCCTCTTCATTGGCAGTTTCGAGCTGCAACTGGATACTGTTTAAATCCATTATTCAAATATTTCGATGTCAATTCAAGAATTGTAACGTTAGAGTAAGTTTCTGAACAATTCACACCCTATTTCTCTCTCTTCATCTGACACAGCTGGCTCCGGCTAGGGGTTAGGCTAGCTCATAGAGATAGATAGAAGACTCATGTTTTCATCTGTGCCACTATAGCGTATGTGACATGGGTAGGCCATTGACAAATATGGTTAAATGCATACTTGGACTGTGTCTGAAAGTGGGCGTTGAAAAAGAAGTGGGTGGATCAACAGTGGTGGGTGTAACATCAGCGCTCCGTTATTGGTTAGTCAGCTTAATGTTTACATAGCAGTTTAAGAGAGCTAATGCAGCAGGTTCGCTAAATTAAAGTGGCAGGTTAGGAGAATGAGTATAAGGTTAGGAAATCAAATACAATTTTATTTGTCACATGCATCTCAGTGCTAGAAGCATCACTACAGACCCTGGTTCGATTCCAGGCTGTATCACAACCATCCGTGATTGGGAGTCCCTTAGGGCGGCGCACAATTTTATTTAACCTTTATTTTACTAGGCAAGTCAGTTAAGAACAAATTCTTATTTTCAATGACGGCCTAGGAACAGTGGGTTAACTGCCTGTTCAGGGGCAGAATAACAGATTTGTACCTTGTCAGCTCGGGGAATTGAACTTGCAACCTTTCGGTTACAAGTCCAACGCTCTAACCACTAGGCTACCCTGCCGCCCCGCGTCGTCTGGGTAAGGGTTTGGCCGGGGTAGGCCGTCATTGTAAATAAGAATTTGTTCTTAACTGACTTGCCTAGTTAAATTAAATAAAGGTAAAATAAAAATAAATAAATACAACCTTACCGTGAAATGCTTACTAATATCAAAGGGGTTAGGGTTAGACTTTGCTAACATTCAATTGTCAACAACCAACTCGTCATTGCAGCCCAATCAGCCAGGCAAAACATCTGCCCAATTAGTGGATTTGGTAGATCCACCCTCTTCTTTTGCCACGCCCACTTTCAGACACACTCCATGTATGCAATTACCCATGACTCACCATTGAGGCTACAACCCATAGGAATTCCCACACTGTTGACTACTTTGACTACTTTAAAATGGCAGAAGCATGGTGGACGCCCTCAATGTTTGGCCACTAGAGGCCTCTATCATTCTCTATGGGCTAGCTACACCCCTCTTTCGTGTTTAAACTTTCACCTGTTAACGTCACATTCTCATCGAACGAGTGCATGCGGTATTCAAGATGTGCAATGATGTACAGTAAAAGTGCGTCAATATTACTACTTTTTTATTTTTATGGGGGTTTGTCTTGTCTTCTTTGTCCTTCTAACCATACTGCCGAAAGACTTTGATATGAAAAGGTCTATGCACGCGCTTGTCATCATTATGTAGAATAGGCAGCGCTTGTCTATCATGTATGTCTATGAATTATTTCTGCATTTCCTGTCTCCTGTTATCTGTATCTATGTTCACTGTAGGCCTAATCAGATCTGCTGTTCAATTGTCTTTGTCTATCTACACTCCAGGCATTTTCAATACTGGCCAGTAGATCACAGTATCAAGGGCATAACATGGTCATAAAAATGGCATCACAAATCATTCATAGCCTAATGCAGTGGTATTCAAAGGGGAATTGCAATGGGGTTCCAAAATATAAAAATAACAAATAAGTTGTTGCATTGTTCAGGATAGGCAGGCATGCGTGATCTCTCTTTTGACAAACATATCAAGAATATTTCAAGGACAGCTTTTTTCCATTTTTGTAACATTGCAAAAATCTGAATCTTTTTGTCCAATAATGATGCAGAAAAACAAATCCATGCTTTTGTCACTTCTAGATTAGATTACTGCGATGCTCTACTTTCCGGCTACCTGGATAAAGCACTAAATAAACTTCAGTTAGGGATAAACACGGCTGCTAGAATCCTCACTAGAACCCCAAAATTTCATCATATTACTCCAGTGCTAGCCTCTCTACATTGGCTTCCTGTGAAGGCTAGGGCTGATTTTAAGGTTTTACTGCTAACCTACAAAGCATTACATGGGTTTGCTCGTACCTATCTCTCAGATTTGGTCCTGCCGTACATATCTACACATACACTACAGTCACAAAACGCAGGCCTCCTTATTGTCACTAGATTTTCTAAGCAAACAGCTGGAGGCAGGGCTTTCTCCTTTTTATGGAATGATCTGCCTACCCATGTGAGAGACGCAGACTCGGTCTCGACCTTTAGGTCTTTAATGAAGACTCATCTCTTCAGTAGGTCCTATGATTGAGTGTAGTCTGGCCCAGGCGTGCGAAGGTTAACGGCAAGGCATTGTAGCGACGAACTGCTCTTGCTTTCTCTGCCTGGCCGGCTCCCCTTTTTCTACTGTGATTCTTTCCCTTTGACCCTATTACGGGGGTTGAGTCACTGGCTTGTTAGTGCTCTTCCATGCTGTCCCTAGGAGGGGTGCATCGCTTGAGTGGTTTGAGTCACAGACATGATCTTCCTGTCCGGTTTTGCGCCCCCTCTGGCTCGTGCGGTGGAGGAGATCTTTGTGGGCTATACTCAGCCTTGTCTCAGGGTAGTAAGTTGGTGGTCTGTTGATATCCCTCTAGTGGCGTTGGGGCTGTGCTTTGGCAAAGTGGGTGGGGTATATCCTGCCTGGTTGGCCCTGTCCGGGGGTATCGTCGGACGGGGATACAGTGCCCCCCGACCCACCTCTGTCTCAGTCTCCAGTATCTATGCTGCAATAGTCTTTGTGCCAGGGGGCTAGGGCCAGTATGTTAAATCTGGTGTAATTATCCTGTCTTATCTAGTGGTTGTGAACTGTTATGGTGTCCAGGAAAATGGGCTCACAGCACAGGGGATCTGCATTCAAAAAAATGTACGAAAACTTGAAGGTCAAAGGTTACGGGACTGACGTGTGATGACCACACCCCAGCAGGAGCTGCTCTTTATAGAAATGTAATTCTTTCCGCAGTGTGGCTCTCGCTTCTCGCCCAGCCTCCACTCGGTTCCCAGTCTTCCTAATGCTGGCAAGTGATTGGAGTAAAAAAATCAGCTCAGAGGATTTGAAAAGATTTGGTCTCCTTTGTCAACATCAAACTCAAATTGGGTTTTAAGGCAGGGGGAGTTGTGCAATGTATACTACGCCAAATATTCAACCAATAGCTACGATGTGGTGATCCTTTCATGCAAGCCAAACTGAAAGTCAATTAAGGTGTGTGGTGTGTCATTGCATTTTAATACTGAACACTCCCCTGAAAATGTATTGATCAATATTTCCAAAGAATGATCAGTGTATCATCAATATCAATAAATAATAGTGACAGTTTATCAGTCAGACAAGTTACTTTGGAGAATTTCAGTGGAAAGAAACTAGCCTGACCAAAACTATGAGGTTGAACAAGGTTTGTAGTCTATACAGTCTTGGCCAAAAGTTTTGAGAATGATACAAATATTCATTTTCACAAAGTCTGGTGCCTCAGTTTGTATGATGTCAATTTGCATATACTCCAGAATTTCATGAAGAGTGATCAGATGAATTGCAAAGTCCCTCTTTGCCGTGCAAATGAACTGAATCCCCCAAAAACATTTCCACTGCATTTCAGCCCTGCCACAAAAGGACCAGTTGACATCATGTCAGTGATTCTCTCGTTAACACAGGTATGAGTGTTGACGAGGACAAGGCTGGAGATCACTCTGTCATGCTGATTGAGTTCGAATAACAGACTGGAAGCTTCAAAAGGAGGGTGGTGCTTGGAATCATTGTTCTTCCTCTGTCAATCATGGTTACCTGCAAGACAACACGTGCCGTCATCATTGCTTTGCACAAAAAGGGCTTCACAGGCAAGGATATTGCTTCCAGTAAGATTGCACCTAAATCAACCATTTATCGGATCATCAAGAACTTCAAGGAGAGTGGTTCAATTGTTGTGAAGAAGGCTTCAGGGCGCCCAAGAAAGTCCAGCAAGCGCCAGGACCATCTCCTAAAGTTAATTCAGCTGCGGGATCGGGGCACCACCAGTACAGACCTTGCTCAGGAATGGCAGCAGGCAGGTGTGAGTGCATCTGCACGCACAGTGAGGCGAAGACTTTTGGAGGATGGCCTGGTGTCAAGAAGGGCAGCAAAGAAGCCACTTCTCTCCAGGAAAAACATCAGGGACAGACTGATATTCTGCAAAAGATACAGGGATTGGACTGCTGAGGACTGGGGTAAAGTCATTTTCTCTGATGAATCCCCTTTCCGATTGTTTGGGGCATCCGGAAAAAAGCTTGTCCAGAGAAGACAAGGTGAGCTACCATCAGTCCTGTGTCATGCCAACAGTAAAGCATCCTGAGACCATTCATGTGTGGGGTTGCTTCTCAGCCAAGGGAGTGGGCTCACTCACAATGTTGCCTAAGAACACAGCCATGAATAAAGAATGGTACCAACACATCTTCTGAGAGCAACTTCTCTCAACCATCCAGGAACAGTTTAGTGACGAACAATGCCTTTTCCAGCATGATGGAGCACCTTGCCATGAGGCAAAAGTGATAACTAAGTGGCTCTGGGAACAAAACATAAATATTTTGGGTCCATGGCCAGGAAACTCCCCAGACCTTAATCCCATTGAGAACTTGTGGTCAATCCTCAAGAGGCGGGTGTACAAACAAAAACACACACATTCTGACAAACTCCAAGCAAGAATGGGCTGCCATCAGTCACGATGTGGTCTAGAAGTTAATTGACAGCATGCCAGGGCCGATTGCAGAGGTCTTGGAAAAAGAAGGGTCAACACTGCAAATATTGACTCTTTGCATCAACTTCATGTAATTGTTAATAAAAGCCTTTGCCACTTATGAAATGATTGTAATTATACTTCAGTATTCCATAGTAACATCTGACAAAAATATCTCAAGACACTGAAGCAGCAAACTTTGTGGAAATTAATATTTGTGTCATTCTCAAAACATTTGGCCACGACTGTACACAAATGGACTGCAGAACAGTGAAATGTTCATTACCAATGGTATGTGTTTGAGAGAAGAGAAGAAGAAAGAAATGAGAACACAATTCACATTTGCATTGGGGTTTTAGAGATTATTTATGTGGCAACAAATAATTCCATATACATATCAGTTTAAACTGTAACAGTTGTCACCACTGAAGTTGTTGAGTGCTTGTATTTACAGAAAAAAGTGACTATAGTTCATGTGTGTTACACTTTGATATTTGTTCCTTTTTATTCCTACCCATAGGGTAATAGGTCCACAGTAGCTTTGAGTGCATTATAAAACACACACAACTAGGTTAATGTTTCCTTGACTATATCCATAAAAAATGAAAACAAAATACCAACTGTAACACAGAAAACAAAAAAGAACACAATGTTACAAAGTTACAGAGAATACATCTATAGTGTCTTCCTCCTCCCACAAATACCGCAATAGAGCTTGTGACACAGCACACAAATAATCTGGCTGAGGCACAGCACTCGATCATTAAAAAAAACTATTCATGTGAAACTGACAAGCTAATAAGGCTCTCCACATGTTAAGCTTTGTCTCGGCAATAAACTTCTCTCATAGTTTATAGGCTGTATGCCAATTGACGTGACTGGGCTCCAGTGGTGAAACATTAAGGCAATCCATCCTGGGTTGTATTCATTAGGCACCAAACGGAAGAAAACAGACTGAAACAAGGAGCGACAACCTTAACTTGTCACATAAGAAACATTCATGTTCTTTTTCCGTTCCAAAATGTATTGCTACGGTGTGCCCTAATGAATATGACCCTGGTTCTGCAGCAGGCTAGCATGTCTTCTGGACAACGTCTCAGAGGCCTACTCTGAGTAAGTGTTGACCAAGAGAAAATGGTGTTCATCGTTAAGAGACTGTACTGACGTCAGCCACAGTATACAACGTAAACAGAGTTGCGTACATTAGTGGCCCAGTACAGGGAGGGAGGGGTGATGATCAGTGTTTGTTGACTTGGCAAGTTGCCGGGCAGGGATGGATGTTCATTAATTGAAAAGGCACAGCTGGGCAGTCTCACACTGCACACTTCCACATGTGAGATTCTTCCGACTGCCTCTGTTTCTATAATCCCAAAGGGTTTGCACAGCCGTTTTCTGCAAACAACAAACAGCACCACCATTGAGGCGGTTATTGCCCTCAACAGACTAGGCCTACGCCACAATATTCTGATTGTGTAATGTGAGAAGAAGTCCTGAATCTTGTTTGTCTGTGCTGTGGCCTGCGGGTCAAGTTAACAAGGTTACCCAGTTTTGCTACTCTCCAGCCTCTCTCCCCTACCATTACACTGATACTCCTGATTAGGTGCCTCTGGGTCGTTTTGGGGAAAGGCAGTGGGACGTTTGCATCCATAGGCTTGGCAGGCTGCATGGGCATGACTGTGCCCAGGACAGCTCCGCTCTCTGAGGGCTGAATAGGAAGCCTACTTGGCCCAGCCTGTGGTGGCCTCTCCATTGATGTAAGCGAAGCCGGGAAAGTGTTGTGAGTGTTCGTACTCAGAGTTCCTGCGAGGGGCCAGGGGGGAGTACATGTCTCCAGAGGCGGCGTAACGGGAGGAGTGCATAGGGGGACTGGAGTAACAGCTGTTGGCTGGGGAGACATCCGCCCACCGTGGGGCCACGGGAGTAGGGTGCAGCCGAGGAGCACCTCCCATCAAGCATGGCTCCATCCGAGACATCTGGCTATTGAGCGGGTACTGCCAAACAGAAGAGAATATTGGGTTTTAGGGTTATGGTATTGTATGTAACATTTCTCCTGACAGGAGAAACATCAGCCCCTAGTTAGGCTATAGCTGAACTCCAGAGATTTTCCTGGTCACGTAAAATTACCAGGCAAAACTCCTGGCCCTGATGTAATAATTGATGTGTAACATAGAAACACATCCTTACTTTCTCTGTAACACTATGATGTTTATAATTCACAATGAATCAAATTAAATTAAATTTGTCACATGCGCCAAATACAACAGGTGTAGACTTTACAGTGAAATGCTTGCTTACAAGCCCTTAACCAACAATGCAGTTTTAAGAAAATACCTAAAAAAGTAAGAGATAAAAATAACAAATCCTTAAAGAGCAGCAGTAAAATAACAATAGCGGGGCTATATACAGAGGGTACCAGTACAGAGTCAATGTGCGGGGGCACCGGTGTCGAGGTAATTGAGGTAATATGTACATGTAGGTAGAGTTATTAAAGTGACTATGCATAGATAATAACAGAGAGAAGCAGCAGCGTAGAAGAGCGGGGAGGGGGGGGCAATACAAATATTCTGGGTAGCCATTTGATTAGATGTTCAGGAGTCTTATGGCTTGGGGGTAGAAGCTGTTCAGAAGTCTATTGGACCTAGACTTGGTGCTCCGGTACCGCTTTCCGTGCGGTAGCAGAGAGAACAGTCAATGACTAGGGTGACTGGAGTCTTTGACAATTTTTAGGGCCTTCCTCTGACACCGCCAGGTATAGAGTTCCTGGATGGCAGGAAGCTTGGCCCCGGTGATGTGCTGGGCCGTACTCACTACCCTCGGTAGTGCCTTGCGGTCGGAGGCCAAGCAGTTGCCATACCAGGCAGTGATGCAATCCATCAGGATGCTCTCGATGGTGCAGCTGTAAAACCTTTTGAGGATCTGAGGACCCATGCCAAATCTTTTCAGTCTCCTGAAGGGAAATAGGTTTTGTCGTGCCCTCTTCACGACTGTCTTGGTGTGCTTGGACCATGTTAGTTTGTTGGTGATGTGGACGCCAAGGAACTTGAAGCTCTCAACCTGCTCCACTACAGCCCCATTGATGAGAATGGGGGTGTGCTCGGTCCTCCTTTTCCTATAGTCCTCCTTTTCCAATGTATGTTGTAAATGGTAGACATAAATAAGACACTTCTTGAATCTGTTGGACTAGGATAAGTGGTCAGCCGGTAGTATTTTCGTTGCCCAGAGCAACCGACGACTAACAGTGAGGACAGAATCAGCTTCTCTTACAAAATATTTGGGACTGGTCGGGAAATCCAACAAAGTGTCCCATTCGTGTCATCTCCTTCCCTTCCTCTTGAGAGACCCTCTTACACAAAGCACACACATTGTGCCCGATTTAAGTTCAGAGCAGGGTGGAAAAAAGTGGAAGTAAAAGTATTTCCTCTTTATTCCACTAAATATAAACACACAGGCAACAGTCAGTTCTATTATGAGGGATGGTGGCATGGAAAGAGGCCGTCATCACAGGTCAGGGAGAAGGATGGGTGGTTCAGCGACCTCTTGTTCACGCGCAGAAAAGAGACCATTGAAAAACAATATTTTAATAAACGCCCCCCCTGCCCTGGTCTATGAGTTCTATGGCCACTGGCTCAGAGAGATGAAGCGACTATTGAGTGGTGGGAAGGGGACGCACAGTGGAGCACAGAGCAGGGCCCCTCTGGGCTGGGTCCTGGGCCCCCGGCCAGATCACCTCCCACTGTCTGCTGCTTCCGCTGGTGTGGAGAGGAGGATTCAGACTGCTGAGGCCCAGCGGATCTCCTCCCACTACAAAGACAGGGAGGCTGGAGGGCCCTTTAAAGGAAATTACCATCAGAAGGGTCAACTCACACCATTCGCTGCTGTGGCTAACAGTGTATGAGCTCCACCACCATCACCACCACCCTGCTGCTGCACCCCTCCACCTCTCGCCTGCTCTTACTCTTCTTTTTTCTTCTGTTGACCTTCTTGCTCAGTCTCTCTCTCTCTCTCATTCTCTTTCTCTCACCCGCACCACGGTAAATGTGCTCCTGGCTCTAACTAACCATTCTTGGTGCCACACCAGTTCTCTTTCTCTCTTTCCCTCTCTCCCTCTGTCTATCCCCAGAGCATGACACACTGTTGGCACCAATGCTATAAAATGTGTTTTGCATACTAACAAGCCCCATTCTCCTTTTCACTTCCTGTTCATATTAACATTCCTTTCTGATTTACTGCCTGTGAAAAATTCAACCTTACAAAAGCTAGGATGGAATTTATGCCCCGCCTACAACCCAACCGGGAATAAACTATCACTCTTCGATATTATATAGGGAGGTGGATAGATATAAGTGGACAGATATGAGAGGGAGGTCGTTATAATGGCATGTTGAAGAAAAAGAAACAAGAATCAACATAAAAAATGTTCATAGCTTAGCATGACTTCTGATTCATTCTGCCTGATTCAATGCCTAATATTTCAGTGGTTCTTGCGCCTCTGTAATGATGTACTATGGTGATTAGGTGATTTCCAGGCTTTTCTATAACACAAATAACCCAGCAGACAGCCTCATTTTGAACAGTCTCTTTGTAATGGATTTGATACAGTGTTGCACTGCCTTTCTTCCTGCTCTGCTCTGACGTCAATTAAATACCATGGAGTCCACTCCAGGACCCAAGCCAAGAACAACTATTGCCACCAACAAAGTCTTGCAGGTGTGGTGAACAGTGTAAAAAAGCGGGAATTGTAGACTCTGTGGCTAAATGGGTGTGCATAGTATAGTGGACGTGCGTAGTATAATGGACGTGAGTAGTATAATGGATGTGAGTAGTATAATGGATGTGCGTAGTATAATGTCACTGAATTATCTCTACTGTGATTCCATCCAGTAAATCCTCAGGTGAATGTACAGTAGGTGCTATGGCCTGATTTGTGATTGGGAGTCCAAGTTGGGACTGACCTGTGCAGAGGTGCGGTGGTAGGCGGGATAGTGGAGGGGGGCAGGGATGCCTGGTTCATGGGCCAGACTGGGGTACTGGCTCTGGATGGAGTGGGGGTGCTGGTTAGAGTAGCTCCCGTAGTTATAGCTCCCAGTAAACCTGGAGAGAGTACACAAAAACAGGTCAACATCATGTATTCAATGTGGCTAAGTTGGTAGAGCATGATGCTTGCAATGCCAGAATTGTGACTTCAAATCCTATGGGGGACCAGTATAAAAATGTATGCACTCACTCTGGTAAGTCACTCTGAATAAGAGCGTCTGCTAAATGCCAACAATTTTAATGTAGTACTTTAAATGTCTTCTGTCTATTTTTGATTAAGAAATCAGATATAGTGCCTTCAGAAAGTATTCATACACCTTGACTTATTCCACAGTGTTACAGCCTGAATTCAAAATGTATTAAACATATTGTTTTCTCACTAATCTACACAAAATACCTCATAATGACAAAGTAAAAACATGTTTGTAGAAATGTTAGCAATTTTTTAAAAATTGAAATAGAAAAATATCTCATATACAAAAGTATTCACACACCTAGGTCAATATATGTTAGAATCACCTCTGGCAGGAAATACAACTGTGAGCCTTTCTGGGTAAATCTCTAAGAGCTTTACACACCTAGAGTGTAACATATTAACAGATTATTATATATATTTTTTTTAATCTTCAGGCTCTGTAAATATGGTTGTTGCCATAGATTTTCAAACCAATTTAAGTCAAAACTGTAACTAGTCCACTCAGGAACATTCAATGTAGTCTTGGTAAGCAACTTCAGTGTACAGTTGAAGTCGGAAGATTACATACACCTTAGCCAAATACATACAGTGAGGGAAAAAAGTATTTGATCCCCTGCTGATCTGCAAAGAGGAGTGGGACAAAATCCCTCCTGAGATGTGTGCAAACCTGGTGGCTAACTACAAGAAACGTCTGACCTCTGTGATTGCCAACAAGGGTTTTGCCACCAAGTACTAAGTCATGTTTTGCAGAGGGGTCAAATACTTATTTCCCTCATTAAAATGCAAATCAATTTATAACATTTTTCACATGCGTTTTTCTGGATTTGTTTGTTGTTCCTCTGTCTCTCACTGTTCAAATAAACCTACCATTAAAATTATAGACTGATCATTTCTTTGTCAGTGGGCAAACGTACAAAATCAGCAGGGGATCAAATACTTTTTTCTCTCACTGTATAAACTCAGTTTTTCACAATTCCTGACATTTAATCCTAATAAACATTCCCTGTTTTAGGTCAGTTAGGATCACCACTTTATTTTAAGAATGTGAAATGTCAGAATAATAGTAGAGAGAATGATTTATTTCAGCTTTTATTTCTTTCATCACATTCCCAGTGGGTCAGAAGTTTACATACACTCAATTAGTATTTGGTAGCATTGCCTTTAAATTGTTTAACTTGGGTCAAACATTTCAGGTAGCCTTCCACAACCTTCCCACAATAAATTGGGTGAATTTTGGCCCATTCCTTCCTGACAGACCTGGTGTAACTGAGTCAGGTTTGTAGGCCTCCTTGCTCACACACGCTTTTTCAGTTCTGCCCACAAATTTTCTATAGGATTGAGGTCAGGGCTTTGTGATGGCCATTCCAATACCTTGACTTTGTTGTCCTTAAGCCATTTTGCCACAACTTTGGAAGTATGCTTGGGGATACTGTCCATTTGGAAGACCCATTTGCGACCAAAATTGAACTTCCTGACTGATGTCTTGAGATATTGCTTCAATATATCCACATAATTTTCCTGCCTCATGATGCCATCTATTTTGTGAAGTGCACCAGTCCGTCCTGCAGCAACGCACCCCCACAACATGATGCTGCCACCCCCGTGCTTCACGGTTGGGATGGTGTTCATCGGCTTGCAAGCCTCCCCCTTTTTCCTCCAAACATAGCGATGGTCATTATGGCCAAACAGTTCTATTTTTGTTTCATCAGACCAGAGGACATTTCTCCAAAAAGTACAATCTTTGTCCCCATGTGCAGTTTCAAACCGTAGTCTGGCTTTTTTATGGCGGTTTTGGAGCAGTGGCTTCGTTTTACTGTGGATATAGATACTTTTGTACCTGTTTTCTCCAGCATCTTCACAAGGTCATTTGCACTTTTCGCACCAAAGTACGTTCATCTCTAGGAGACAGAACTCGTCTCCTTCCTGAGCGGTATGATGGCTGCGTGGTCCCATCGTGTTTATACTTGCGTACTATTGTTTGTACAGATGAACGTGGTACCTTCAGGCATTTGGAAATTGCTCCCAAGGATGAACCAGACTTGTGGAGGTCTACAATTTGTTTTCTGAGGTCTTGACTGATTTCTTTTGATTTTCCCATGATGTCAAGCAAAGAGGCACTGAGTTCGAAGGTAGACCTTGAAATACATCCACAGCTACACCTCCAATTGACTCAAATTATGTCAATTAGCCTATCAGAAGCTTCTAAAGCCATGACATCATTTTCGGGAATTTTCCAAGCTGTTAAAGGCACAGTCAACTTAGTGTATGTAAACTTCTGACCCACTGGAATTGTGATACAGTGAATTATAAGTGAAATAATCTGTCCGTAAACAATAGTGGGAAAAATTACTTGTGTCATGCACAAAGTAGATGTCCTAACCGACTTGCCAAAACTATAGTTTGTTAACAAGAAATTTGTGGAGTGGTTGAAAAACGAGCTTTAATGACTCCAACCAAATGTATGTAAACTTCCAATTTCAACTGTATATTATTCGTGGCCATCTATTTACCACCACAAACCGATGCTTGCACTAAGACCGTACTCAACGAGCTGTATAAGGCCATCATTAAAAAATATATATATATTTAACCTTTATTTAACTAGAAAAGTCAGTTAAGAACAAATTCTTATTTACAATGACAGCCTAGGAACAGTGGGTTAACTGCCTTGTTCAGAACGACAGATTTTTACCTTGTCAGTTCAGCAAACAAGAAAATGCTAATCCAGAAGCGGCGCTCCTAATGGCCGGGCACTTTAATGCAGGCAAACTTAAATCCGTTTTACCTCATTTCTACCAGCATGTCACAAGTGCAACCAGAGGAAAAAAAACTCTAGACCACCTTTATTCCACACACAGAGACGCATACAAAGCTTCCCCTCGCCCTCCATTTGGCAAATCTGACCATAATTCTATCCTACTGATACCTGTTAACAAGCAAAAACTAAAGCAGTAAGTACCAGTGACTCGCTCAATATGGAAGAGGTCAGATGATGTGGATGCTACGCTACAGGACTGTTTTGCTAGCACAGACTGGAATAAGTTCCGGGATTCATCCAATGGCATTGAGGAGTATACCACCTCAGTCATCGGCTTCATCAAAAGTGCATTGACGGCGTTGTCCCCACAGTGACTGTACGTACAAATCCCAACCAGAAGCCATGGATCTACCACTTTCAAGGAGCGGGACACTAATCGGGACGCTTATAAGAAATCCCGCTAAGCCCTCAGACGAACCATAAAACAGGCAAAGCGTCAATACAGGATTAAGATTGAATCCTACTACACCAGCTCTGACGCTCGTCGGATGTGGCAGGGCTTGAAAACGATTACGGACTACAAAGGGAAACTTAGCCGCGAGCTACCAGACGAGCTAAACGCCTTCTATGCTCGCTCCGAGGCAGCAACACTGAAGCATGCATGAGAGCACCAGCTGTTCCAGACGACTGTGTGATAACGCTCTCGGTAGTCGATGTGTGCAAGACCTTTAAACAGGTCAACATTCACAAAGCCGCAGGGCCAGACGGATTACCAGGACATGTACTCAAAGCATTCGTGGACCAACTGGCAAGTGTCTTCACTGACATTTTCAACCTCTCCCTGATCGAGTCTTTAATACCTACATGTTTCAAGCAGACCACCATAGTCCCTGTGCCCAAGGAAGCGAAGGTAACCTGCCTAAATGATTACCGCCTCGTAGACCTCACATCGGTAGCCATGAAGTGCTTTGAAAGGCTGGTCATGGCTCACATCAACAGCATCATCCCGGATACCCTAGACCCACTCCAATAAGCAATCCGCCCCAACAGATCCACAGATGACGCAATCTCAATCGCACTCCACACTGCCGTTTCCCACCTGGACAAAAGGAACACCTATGTGAGAATGTTGTTCATTGACTACAGCTCAGCGTTCAACACCATAGAGCCCACAAAGCTCATCACTAAGCTAAGGAACCTGGGACTAAACAACTCCCTCTGCAACTGGATCCTGGACTTCCTGATGGGCCGCCCCCAGGTGATAAGAGAACGCAACAACACGTCTACCAAGCTATTCCTCAACACTGGGGTCACCCACGACTCCAGCACCGTCATTAAGTTTGCTGACGACACAACACTGGTAGGCCTGATTACCGACAACGATGAGACAGCCTATAGGGAGGAGGTCAGAGACCTGGCAGTGTGGTGCGTACGGCCCAGTACATCACTGGGGCCAAGCTTCCTGCCATCCAGGACCTATATACTAGTGTCAGAGGAAAGCCCCAAAAATTGTCAAAGACTTCAGTCCCCAAGTCATAGACTGTTCTCTCTGCTACCGCACGGTACCAGAGCACCAAGTCTAAGACCAAAAGGCTCCTTAACAGCTTCTACTCCCAAGCCATAGGACTGCTGAACAACAATTAATTAAATGGCACAATTAATTAAACACCTCCCCCCCAATTTGTTTTTACACTGCTGCTACTCGCTGTTTATTATCTGCGCATAGTCACTTTACCCCTACCTACAAGTACTGTACAAATTACCCCCGCACATTGACTCGGTACCGGTACCCCCTGTATATAGCCTCTTTATTGTTATTTTATTGTGTTACTTTTTACAATTTTTTACTTTAGATTATTTGGTAAATCTAATTCTTGAACTGCATTGTTGGTTAAGGGCTTGTAAGTAAGCATTTCACGGTAAGGTATACACCTGTTGTATTCGGCGCATGTGACAAATAAAGTTTGATTTGATTTGGATTTGGAATGAATAACTTCACCATGCTCAAAAGGATATTCAATGTCTGCTTTTTCAAAAATATTTTCCCATATACCAATAGATGCCCTTCTTTGCGAGGCATTGGAAAACCTCCCTGGTCTTTGTGGTTGAATCTGTGTTTGAAATTCAGTGCTCGACTGAGGGACCTTACAGATAATTGTTTGTGTAGTCATTCAAAAATAATGTTAAACTCACTGAGTGAATCCTGAACTTTAGGCTTGCCACAAAAAAGGGATTGAATACTTATTGCCTCAAGACATTTTAGCTTTCATTTTTTATTAATTTGCAAACATTTCTACAAACATAATTCTACTTTGACATTATGGGGTATTGTGTGTAGGCCAGTGAAACAACATCTCACTTTAATCCATTTTAAATTCAGGTTGTAACACAACAAAATTTGGAAAAAGTCAAGGGGTTTGAAAACTTTCTGAAGGATCGGAAAATCTCTATGAGAGTTTATAACCCCTCGATGAGAGCTCATCATTCCCCTGTGAGAGCTCATAATTCCCCTGTGAGAGCTCATAACCCCCCTATGACAGCTCATAACCCCTCTATGAGAGCTCATAATCCCCCTATGAGAGCTCATAACCACACTATGACAGCTCATAAGTCCGCTATGAGAGCTCATAGCCCCGCTATGACAGCTCATAACCCCCCTATGAGAGTTCATAACCCTGCTATGAGAATTTATAACCTCCCTATGAGAGTTCATAACTCCTCTATGACAGCTCATAACCCCTAAATGACAGCTCATAATTTCTCTATGAGAGCTCATGACTCCCATGAGAGCTCATAACCCCCATAAGAGCTCATAACCCCTCTATGTAAGCTCATAAAGCCCCTATGAGAGCTCACCCGTGCTCGTCCCTGTGGGTGTAGACTGGCAGTCGATGGGTAGAGGAGGGAGGGGGCACGGGTGCACCGCTGCGCATGCAGGGCTGCTGCTGTCCGCCCTCGGGAGGAGTGCCGCCTGACGTTGTCACTGTGTACGTAAGGGACCAGGTATATGACTGAACAGCGCCTGGCACACACACGTAACACATACACAGACAGAGACAAATGGATTGGCACAGAGGAATCTACCATGCCGTGACCCTTAGAAACCAACCCAATGCATGAGCACAGGCAGGATAGGCCCATTCTAATAAACCATTTAATTCAACTGTCATGTATTAATTAATGTATATTATGTTGGACATGATCATAACATTACCTACAGAACATGACCACTGACGAGTGACATTGCTTCTATTGTAGCTCCAGTATAGTAATAGCTCTATATCCAAGCAACCCTCCCCACTTACAGGTTCCCTCCTAAGTCCCCCAGTGTTGCTGTCTGTCTCTCTCACCTGTGGTGGCTGTGGCCCCTGTGTACTCTGGGGACTGGGCAGCGGTGGGGGAGCTGGCGGCTGGGACCCCAACTGAGGTGACAGACTTGGCTGGGGAAAATGGCCCTGGGGACGTGGAGGTGGGCGTGGTCTCCGTCAGCATCATCTCTTCCTCTCGTTCAGCTATTAAAAGGAGTCAGAGGTCAATAAGCTATTAGAGAGACAGCAGGTTCTCACGTCCTCAAGAGTCAGTGTACTAAACAGAATTCAATATTAGTATTGTCAATAGAGAGGGTGCAAAGCTGTCATCAAGGCAAAGGATGGCTACTTTGAAGAATCTCAAATATAAAATATATTTGTATAACACTTTTTTGGTTACTACATGATTCCATATGTGTTATTTCATAGTTTTGATGTCTTGCTATTATTCTACAATTTAGAAAATATAAAAAAATTAAGAAAAACTCTGGAATGAGTAGGTGTGTCCAAATCTTTGACTGGTATTGTACATTTTTGTTGTTGTTGTTAAAATGCACTTGTGGGTGCTGCAGCAACAATTCTGATGGTAGCAGGAAAGGTTATTCCAAAGTCCTATGAAGTAGTAGTAATAGTAGTAGTAGTAGTAGTTAGGCTTGCACATTTTGGGGAATATTCAGAGGTGGAAACTTTCCATGGGAATTAAAGTCAATATATGGGAATTAACGGGTATATAGTGGAATTAACGAAAAAATATAAAATTAATATTAATACCATTTAAATGTAGATGTTTTTTGCATTGGATATATTTACCATACCATATGGAGACAGAAACACAAACATTTTACCTTATCATAATTAGACATGATTGCAAATGATTAAATCCTTCCAATAGATTTTTTTTAATTTTTTTATTACGAATTGAACTTTAATGAAATGAGTTTACTCTTCACATAGGATGATTTCACTGAACAACAAAAGAAAGGGAATATTGAATGATCCCCAATGATCCATCGCATCTCCCAAAAACGTTTTCAACATACATCTGTAAAATGATGGTCTAGAAACTAAAGCTTTGGTTGTCTTCCTCTCAGGCTTCCATGTCTTCTCCCTGGACCTCCTCAATGTCCACCTCTTGAACATCAGACTCTGAGGCCTCATCTTCACTGTCACTTTCCAACCTTGTTGAGGATGGCTCGTTGTCAGGCTCAAAAAGACTCAAATTTGCCCGGATGGCCACCAATTTTTCAACCGTTGTATTGGTCAGCCTGTTGCGTGCTTTGGTGTGTGTTCCCAAACAAGGACCAGTTGCCCTCTGAGGTGGCTGATGTTGGTGGGATTTGGAGGATGATGGAGGCAACAGGGGAAAGAGCCTCAGATCCACAAAGTCCCTTCCACCAGGTGGCTGATGAGATATGTTGGCACGACTGCCATATTGCATCTCCATCCCAAAGCCCTTACTTGGAAATGTCCAAGAACATTGCCCTCATCCAGGCCAAGGTGGCTAGACACGGTAGTGATGACACCATAGGCCTTGTTGATCTCTGCACCAGACAGGATGCTCTTTCCAGCATACTTGGGGTCCAAAACGTATGCTTCAGGCTTCAGGCAGAAGTATTCACGCTTTTGAATGTATTTCAGAACTGCAGTTTCCTCTGCTTGGAGCAAAAGTGAAGTGGGCAGGGCAGTACGGATTTCTTCTCTTACATCTGCAAGCAAGTCTGAACATCAGACAGGATGGCATTGTCTCCCTCAATCCGTGCAATGGCTGTTGCTATATGTTTCAGGAATTTCAGGATCCTCTTGATGGGGCTGTCCATATCGTCAGAGAAACTCCTTCCCCTCCAGGAGACGGTCAAACATGATGACAACACCATTGGGCAGCTTCAATGTGGTGCCCCTATTCTTCTCACTTTGCTTGGTGAGGTAGATTGCTGCTATAACTTGATGACCCTTCACATACCTAACCATTTCCTTGGCTCTCTTGTAGAGTGTATCCATTGTTTTCAGTGCCATGATGTCCTTGAGGAGCAGATTCAATGTATGAGCAGCACAGCCAATGGGTGTGATGTGAGGGTAGGACTCCTCCACTTTAGACCAAGCAGCCTTCATGTTCGTAGCATTGTCTGTCACCAGTGCAAATATATTCTGTGGTCCAAGGTCATTGATGACTGCCTTCAGCTCATCTGCAATGTAGAGACCAGTGTGTCTGTTGTCCCTTGTGTCTGTGCTCTTGTAGAATACTGGTTGAGGGGTGGAGATGATGTAGTTAATTATTCCTTGCCCACGAACATTCAACCACCCATCAGAGATGATTGCAATACAGTCTGCTTTCTCTATGATTTGCTTAACCTTCACTTGAACTCTGTTAAACTCAGCATCCAGCAAATTAGTAGATAAAGCATGTCTGGTTGGAGGGGTGTATGCTGGGCGAAGAAGCATCAGAGGTGTGAGCATCAGAGGTGAACCAGCTCGAGCAAGACATTCATCAGTTTTTCTCGGACTACGTTCCTCCATTGAGTCAAAAAAAACGTATGATTCCAGGAGGACCATGAGCTGTTGCTATCGATATAAATGATTCATCATTTTCACCTAGAATAGAAGAAGAGGGACTTTTGCAGAGGTTGCTTGTTGTGAGCACTGAGGGAACTTTATGCACTTGGCCAGATGATTCTGCATCTTTGTTGCATTCATCACGTATGATTTGGCACAGTATTTGCAAATGTACACAGCTTTTCCTTCTACATTAGTTGCAGTGAAATGTCTCCACACATCAAATAGTACCCGTGGCATTTTCCTGTAAAGATTAGAAAACAATGAGTAAAAGAAAACCAAATACAATTCCATGTACAGATAAATAGTTAGATTAATAGATTAAACAACTCCTTTGTAAGATAAAAGTTTTAACACTCCTCAGTTAGCAGGCTCAAGCAAGCTAAAACCCACATGGAAGCAAAAACTAACTAGCAGAAATTGTTAACAAGTTAGAAATGATTTAAACACACTTTGCTGTAGACTACTATTTACTAGTTAACAACAAATAATGTATGTCATATAAAATATATTCACCCCACCCAGTATTGAAATCAAAACTTACCAGAAAGCATGTAGTCCTTGTTTCAGACAGTGTAGTAGTGTGGGCTAAATAGTATCTCATTAGTGTGCAAGATCTTGAGAATCAGCTGTACATGTGATGGAAGAGTGCACTGCACATGTGATGGAAGAATGCACTCTGCCAGAAATTTACCAGAAAGTTTCTGACCCTTTGCAACCCTAGTAGCAGTAGCAGTAGTAGTAATAGTAGTAGGAATTGTAGTTGTTGTGATTGTAGTAATACTAATAGTTGCAGAAGTAATGCAGTGCTGTAGTAGCAGTGTTGAAAGCAGCTCCAGTAGTAGTTGTTGGCAGGGTTAAGGTCTAACCTGTGCTGCCCTCTGCCTTCATGGCCCTCATGAGCTCGTTGGCCCTCTCCTGGCAGTGCAGGGACTCCAGCAGGTACAGCACATAGTCATCAAACATCAGGTGGATCAGGTGGAACGAGCCTACAAACAGGAAGAAAGAGAGAGAGAGCGAGAGAGAGAGAGTCTCTCAGAACATTCACAGTCAGCCCAGCAAAATCACAGCGAAATCACAGTCTACCTGAACAGAGCAATACTCAATCATTAGGCATCAAAGCCAAAGGAACTGCACAATATTAAGAAATGCTAAAGGTGAAAGGAAAGTAGTGTAGAAACCTGCCCAAAAATAATCAGGCAACAACAACTCAATCCCATTTGGACAACTTCCTGGACAAAACATTTCACCGTAATAGTGAAGGTGTAAACTTGGCAGTAGAAAGCCTAAACAGTATATTTGACCTTTGAGCTTCCCTATCAAATAAAAAAAATTCAAGCAGACAACCTAAGAAAATTAACAACAATGACAAAAGGTTTGATTAAGAATGCAAAAACCTAAGAAAGAAATTGAGAAACCTATCCAACCAAAAACATAGAGACCCAGAAAACCTGAATCTACGCCTTCACTATGGTGAATCACTAAAACAATGTAGAAATACATTACGGAAAAATAAGGAACAGCACGTCAGACATCAGCTCAATGTAATTGAAGAATCCATAGAATCGAATCACTTCTGGGAAAATTGGAACACACTAAACAAACAACAACACAAAGAGTTATCTATCCAAAATGGAGATCTGTGGATAAACCACTTCTCCAATCTTTTTGTCTCTATAACAAAGAAAGAACAGAAAAAACATATACATGATCAATTACAAATCTTAGAATCAGCTATTAAAGACTACCAGAACCCACTGGATTCTCCAATTACATTGTATGAACTACAGTACAAAATACAAACCCTCCAACCCAAAATGTCCTGTGGTGTTGATGATATCCTACATCAAATTATAAAATATACAGACCACAAATTCCAATTGGCTATACTTTAACTCTTTAACATCATCCATCATTTAACAGCATCTTATAATATTTGGAACCAAGGACTGTTAACCCCAATACACAAAAGTGGAGTCAAATTTGACCCCAATAACTACCGTGGGATATGCAGCAGACTCGTACATTTCCTCAGTGAAAACAATGTACTGAGCAAATGTCAAATTGGCTTTTTACCAAATTACTGTACAACAGATCACGTATTCACCCTGCACACCCTAATTGTCAAACAAACAAAACAAAACCATAGTCTTCTCATGCTTTGTTGACTTCAAAAAAGCTTATGACTGATGGTCTGCTATACAAATTGATGGAAAGTGGTGCTGGGGGAAAAACATGATAAAACCCATGTACACAAACAACAATTGTGCAGTTAAAATTGGCAAAAACACACACATTTCTTTCCACAGGGCCGTGGGGTGAGATAGGGATGCAGCTTAAGCCCCACCCTCTTCAACACATATATCAACAAATTTGTGAGGGCACCAGAATAGTCTACAGCACCCGGCCTCACCTTACTAGAACCTGAAGTCAAATGTTTAATGTTTGCTGATGATCTTGTGCTCTGTCCCCAACCAAGGAGGGCCTACAGCAGCACTTAGATTTTCTGCACAGATTCTGTCAGACCTGGGCCCTGACAGTGAATCTCAGTAAGACAAAAAATAAAGGTGTTCCAAAAAAGGTCCAGTTGCCAGGACAACAAATACAAATTTAATCTAGACACCGTTGCCCTAGAGCACACAAAAAATGTACATACCTCGGCCTAAACATCAGTGCCACAGGTAACTTCCACAAAGACGTGAACGAGCTGAGAGACTAATTATCAAAATCCAGAAATGAGCCGTTAAATTCTACAACCACCTAAAAGGAAGCGATTCCCAAACTTTCCATAACAAAGCAATCACCTACAGAGAGATGAACCTGGAGAAGAGTCCCCTAAGCAAGCTGGTCCTGGGGCTCTGTTCACAAACACAAACAGACCCCACAGAGCCCCAGGACAACTACACAATTAGACCCAACCAAATCATGAGAAAACAAAAAAGATAATTACTTGACACATTGGAAATATGTATATTTTTTTAACAGAGCAAATTAGAATCCTATTTGGCCCTAAACATAGAGTACATAGTGGCAGAATACCTGACCACTGTGACTGACCCAAAATTAAGGAAAGCTTCGAGTATGTACAGACTCAGTGAGCATAGCCTTGCTATTGAGAAAGGTTGCCGTAGGCAGACCTGGCTCTCAAGAGAAGACAGGCTATGTGCACACTGCCCACAAAATGAGGTGGAAACTGAGCTGCACTTCCTAACCTCCTGTCAAATTTATGACCATATTAGAGAAACATATTTCTCTCAGATTACACAGACCCACAAATAATTAAAAAACAAATCCAATTTTGATAAACCCCCATATCTATTGGGTGAAATACCACAGTGTGCAATCACAACAGCAATATTTGTGACCTGTTGCCACAAGAAAAGGGCAACCAGTGAAGAACAAACACCATTGTAAAAACAACCCATATTGACGTTTATTTATTTTCCCTTTTTTACTTTAACTATTTGCACATCGTTACAACACTGTATATAGACATAATATGATATTTGAAATGTCTTTATTCTTTTGGAACTTGTGTGAGTGCAATTTTTTATTTTATTGTCTATTTCACTTTTGTTTATCCATTTCACTGGCTTTGGCAATGTAAACATATGTTTCCCATGCCAATAAAGCCCCTTAAATTGAATTGAAATTTAATTGAGAGAGAGAGAAACTAAGGAAACAGTCCTTGCCAGGATGGATCAGTGTCCCTATCATCCAACCAACAAGTCTAATCATTTTAAAGGGAAGTAATGAGCTATATAAAGTTCAAATGAAGATTCTAAGATTTGCAGTGTATTTGAGTGTTTTCTGTGGTTGTGGGCCTAGAAATCATCCATTCAAAGCTATGAACATACACTTATACATTTGAAAACACAGTTTACAAAACAGCCTGAACGATCAGACTGTGTGTTTCTTTAATCAATCAATCAAATGTATTTATAAACCCTTTTTACATCAGCCGATGTCACAAAGTGCTATACAGATACCCAGCCTAAAACCCCAAACAGCAAGCAATGCAGATGTAGAAGCACGGTGGCTAGGAAAAACTCCCTAGAAAGGCAGGAACCTAGGAAGAAACCTAGAGAGGAACCAGGCTCTGAGGGGTGGCCAGTCCTCTTCTGGCTGTGCCGGGTGGAGATTATAACAGTACATGGCCAAGATGTTCAAACGTTCATACTGTAGATGACGAGCAGAGTCAAATAATAATAATCACACTGGTTGTAGAGGGTTACTAGTCCTTCCAAACATCTGACAGACTGCCTCATAGCAGCACACTCAACTCAACAGGCAGTGTGAGGGAGCAGATTGTAATTGTCACTAAAAGAGACAGGGGGACTGTTTCTTGTTTCCTGGTACAAAGTCCTTGCCCCAAATATGACGGCTGACTCCTGGTATGGGAAATGACTGAGATTGTGGCTGGAGAAGGAAAGGAGCGTGACACAATCGTGACATTGTGCTGGTCACTCCAGCCACCGTGTGCATAATAAACAGCAGCTGCTTTTCAGGGAACAGAGGAGTGCAATACTGCCTGGTCATTAATTGGAAAAGACAACAACAAAAAACATTGGGGAAGAGAGGGCTGGGGGTAGCCATTGTTAATTAGCTGTTTTCGCACAGAGAGCTGCTTTATAAAAACATTGCAACCAGCTGTGGCTTTGATATTCACAGACAAGACTGAAGGGGAGAGGAGAAGAGGGGGAAGGGAACACAATTTCTTTTTTACAGCCCCTATCTCTTTCAATGCCTTGGTCATGCACCGCTAGCTAGTAAAGTAAAGGCTAGGGAGGCCATACCAGCAAGGCAGCCATCTTACCACCACGCTTTCCCCGTTTTGGATTGGGAGACCATCGGAAGGCAATTGTCTGCTGAGTCTGCGCAAAACATTCCTATTTCCCCAAAATGGGGGGAGGGGCTTAAACTACTTTTGGACCTACATGCAAAGTAGTATATTCAAATAACTCAGTTCAGCAAGTTTTGGTGCAGTTTTGGGGCAATGTCCTGGGGAATCTATAAGTGTTCTTCACAAACTATTTTAGTTACTTGGACCAAACTAGAACTAGGCAACTTCTGTCTGACACTAGTGACACCAGCAATATACGTAGTTCAATAACATTACATAACCCCCTATTTTTACTGGTGTTGGCTGATAAATGCCGTAGCCCAATGCTAGATTCAACACTCACCGAAGCTAGGCGCACTGTGGAGGGTCATATCCCGGATGACTCGGGTCCCAAAGCACGACCACATGAGCAGGAACTGTTGGGCCACCTTCTTCAGGCACCCGGGCCTCTTTCCTGCCACCTTAAGGAGATATTTCCATGAGAAAAGAGGGGGAAGGGAAGGGAAGTTGGATAGGGAGGGGGGAGAGAATTAACCACTGGGTCCGTATTGAGGCTTAACCCTCAAGAACGAAAAACATGTCAACAAGTCAACTATTTAATTTGCTTCTCATTGAACCATTGTCTGGGGAGTCCATGACGTTGCCAGGGAAACCAAATTTTACAAGTCCATATCTGGAACATAATGGCCGCAAATGGGAGCCATGAGGACAGCATTAACTAGGATGGCAGCTCGAGTGGCTCTGCGTCAGCAAGTCATGGAGAGACGGATGCCATTAAAATGCATGGTTATTTTTGTGAAGGGCCGTAATCCTTACTGATTTGTTGTACAAATACACTTCAACAATAAAATAACAGATGAGCGGTCCAGAATGGCCTTGGTAAATGCAACACAAACATCACTGTGGAACACTTTAGGGGGCAATTGAAGAAATTACTTTCTATAGTTTCCATTTATGATTAGCCTACAGCATACTGTAGCCATAGTAGAAAGCACATGCCTAAAGATGATGGCTGGAAGTTTTCTAATGATACATCCTAGATGTTAAAAGGGCTTTGCACTGTCGGTTAGGGGCTCGTCAGTAATCATTTCACTGTAAGGTCTACAGCTGTTGCATTCGGCCCATGTGACTAATAACATTTGATTTGATTTTTATTTGATTTTTATATGAACTCAGCAAAAAAAGAAACGTCCTCTCACTGTCAACTGCGTTTATTTTCAGCAAAAATAACATAAATATTTGTATGTACAAAACAAGATTCAACAACTGAGATATAAACTGAACAAGTTACACAGATATGTAACTAACAGAAATGGAATAATGTGTACCTGAACAAAGGAGGGGTAAAAATCAAAAGTAACAGTCAGAATCTGGTGTGGCCACCAGCTGCATTAAGTACTGCAGTGCATCTCCTCCTCATGGACTGCACCAGATTTGCCAGTTCTTGCTGTGAGATGTTACCCCACTCTTCCACCAAGGCACCTGCATGTTCCCGGACATTTCTGGGGGGAATGGCCCTAGCCCTCACCCGCCGATCCAACAGGTCCCAGATGTGCTCAATGGGATTGAGATCCGGGCTCTTCGATGGCCATGGCAGAACACTGACATTCCTGTCTTGCAGGAAATCATGCACAGAACGAGCAGTATGGCTGTTGGCATTGTCATGCTGGAGGGTCATGTCAGGATGAGCCTGCAGGAACGGTACAACATGAGGGAGGTGGATGTCTTCCCTGTAACGCACAGCGTTGAGATTGCCTGCAATGACAACAAGCTCAGCCCGATGATGCTGTGACACACCGCCCCAGACCATGACGGACCTTCCACCTCCAAATCGATCCCGCTCCAGAGTACAGGCCTGTCCTGTCTCCCTGTAGCGCTGTCTTAGGCGTCTCACAGTACGGATATTGCAATTTATTGCCCTGGCCACATCTGCAGTCCTCATGCCTCCTTGCAGCATGTCTAAGGCACGTTCACGCAGATGAGCAGCGACCCTGGGCATCTTTCTTTTGGTGTTTTTTAGAGTCAGTAGAAAGGCCTCTTTAGTGTCCTAAGTTTTTATAAATGTGACCTTAATTGCCTACCGTCTGTAAGCTGTTAGTGTCTTAACGACCGTTCCACAGGTGCATGTTCATTAATTGTTTATGGTTCATTGTACAAGCATGGGAAATAGTGTTTAAACTCTTTTTACTAATTATCTTCAAAAGACAGGGTCCTGACATTTTTATTTCACCTTTATTTAACCAGGTAGGCCAGTTGAGAACAAGTTCTCATTTACAACTGCGACCTGGCCAAGATAAAGCAGAGCAGTTCGACACATACAACAACACAGAGTTACACATGGAGTAAAACAAACATACAGTCAATAATACAGTAGAAAAAACAAATCTATATACAAAGAGTGCAAATGAGGTAAGATAAGGAAAGTAAGGCAATAAATAGGCCATGGTGGCAAAGTAATTACAATATAGCATTTAAACACTGGAATGGTGATGTGCAGTAGATTAATGTGCAATGTAGAAACACTGGGGTGCAAAAGAACAAGATAAATAAATAAATAAATACGGTAGGGGATGAGGTAGTTGGTTGGGCTATTTACAGAAGGGCTATATACAGGTGCAGGGGTCTGTGAACTGCTCTGACAGCTGGTGCTTAAAATGGGACATTTCTTTTTTTTCTGAGTTTATATGAAGTATTTACATCCTCAACTGACCTTGACAACACAGCGGTCCACCATGGAGTCCAGCCACTCGATGTAGGCCTCTATAGGAGACTGCTCCTCCAGCAGATGGTCAAACTCCTGGTACACTGAGAGAGGAAGGAGACAAGAGCTGCATTTAGCCACAGCTTGTCAACACATAGCCTATGTCATCCTTCAGGGGACATATATTTGTAACTGGTGGAGAAAGCTCCATACTTGTCTACACAGATCGGAGTCTTGGCAGATAGCAATTTGGATCAAATTAAGAGGTTGAATATTTGTAGTGTGTGACTATGGACCTAAACTACCCTTACTTAAATCAGTCAAACTACCAAAACCAGCAGCATATACAGTATGTCTTGTATATGAGGCTGTGTCTTATTTGTTGTCATAGTCACCGATCGCTGCAGCTGTAAATAGCCCATCCAACCAACTACCTACCTCATCCCCATATTTGTTTTTTGCTTTTCTGCTCTTTTGCACACCAGTATTTCTACTTGCACATCCTCATCTGCACATCTATCACTCCAGTGTTAATTGCTGAATTGTAATTACTTCGCCACTATGGCCTATTTACTGCCTTACCTCCTTACTTCATTTGCACACACTGTATACAGATTTTTCTATTGTGTTATTGACTGTATGTTTGTTTATTCCATGTGTAACTCTGTGTTGTTGTATGTGTCGAACTGCTTTGCTTTATCTTGGCCAGGTCGCAGTTGTAAATGAGAACTTGTTCTCAACTAGCCTACCTGGTTAAATAAAGGTGAAATAAAATAAATAAAAAATAAAAATAGAGCATCATTTCTCTCTGTCTAATAGAACAGAATGAGAGTGGGATGTGGAAATGGCCTCTTTATGCCAATCTGTGAACTGTGACCCTAGCACGGCCAATTGAGGGGGTTGCCGCTGAAATGAATTTGAAATGGTCCACAGGGTGTTACAGAGTAGTCAACTTGCTTAACCTTTTAGCCTTCATCATTAAGGCTTGACTTTCCTGGCCGTGGGAATGATTGTCCTATGGCTGACATCTACTGTGTGTTATTGGCGGCTGTGTGTGTGGGTGTGTGGGAGTGAAGTGCATTTCTCTCCTACAATGCTATGAAGGAGAGCAAGCAATTTAAGTTAAAAGTATTGGAGCACAATAGGGTTTTTTGGAATGTGGATTCTAGGCTTTTGGACTAAATGTAACTTACTGTGAATGCTACTACAGGGATTGTGTGTGTGTGTGTACGTTTGTGTGTCTGCATCCGTACGTGTGTGCGTGTCTGTGCCCTTACAGTCGATGATGAGCCGCCGGTGCTCCTCCCATGTGTCCTCCATGGTGTAAAGTGTCTGCTTGGTGATGCTGTTCAGGTCCACGTTCCGCCAGTCCTCCATCATCTGAAAGGTGATGTCTGCACTGTGGATCACCGTCCGTGACGCCTGCCCAGAGATAGATCAACAAAAACACACATTATTAGATAGTGATACACACTGCATATACCTTTATCAGTCATATTTTCATATGGATTTCATTATATTTATTCAGTGAAATAGCTACCTGACATAGATGGTTCAAAGATGTCTGCCTCTTGAGAACTTGAGAAAATCTTCTAGATACTGTGGATAGAAGGGAGAGGAAATATTAACTGTTATGTTTCTACAGTATAACATTTGCTTATTAAAACTTGTTTCTAAAATGGCTACATTCTCCTTTTTCCAAAACTCAGTATATCATCGTTGTCATAAAATCACGAGAGTAACGACTGTATTTTTCAATGCAGACTCCTACATTCGAATTTGATATTCCTCAGGTTTTCAGGCAGGTCGTGAAGTGCTACTTTAAGCCACTCATCCAGCTGTTTGGCAAACTTCCGGATCACCTGGGTCAAACTGGAACAAATCTACATTACATCACACATAACCAAGGTTGTATAACACAAAGGCAAAAGTCAAGCTTTCCTCATAGCCCTTTTTCTCTATAGAGGCTATAACTCAGTGCATAGGGTTGTCATTTCAGTCTTTTCAAACAAACAATATGCATGTCAAATATGTTTAGAACAATTATGTGGATCTCATGGACTGTCAGTCTTTGCATTTATATCTATGTCTATGAATTTGAAATGGGATGGAACAAAAACTCAAGATTGTGGCTTTAGTGATCGCTGGCGAGGGGAGAAGAGCTACATTACACTAAACACATACTCACCTATCAGGCAGTGCTTGCAGGACGGTGGGCATAAGAACCCCAGAGATTGCCTTGTAAAGAATGGAGTCACATACGCCCACGATGTTGACCACAGTGGAGGAGCCCAGGACAGGGAGCATGTGGGGGGGCATGCCCTGCCAAAAGTGCAGCAGGAAGCTCTGGACCTGGAGACACCCAAGAGAGGAGGGTCATTCTCTCAATGTCACGTACAATACAACTTAAGAGACTAAAGACACTAACCCAACTTTTCTAATGAGATACATTTAGGTTAGAAGTAGTTTGTTGTGACAGACTGGTAGCACAACAGATTTAGTTCAGTGTTCCGAGATTAGGTAAGAACTAAACCAATTCTCATGAAAATGGGATGTCTTCATTTAGAAGTCCAAGAACATTTAGCTCGTAATCTTTTTTGTGACCACATTCAACAAGAGAGTTAAGTTTTACAGTCAAAAAAAAAATCCAAAACAAAGTCCTGTCACATATAAAATGGACTGGTAATTAAAGGTGCAAAAGATGGACAGATGTGAAAAGTGTCTTGCCTCGTCGAAGTTGGCGCGTATTACTGTGTCCAGTATCCTCTGGCAGTGAGTTCTGTACATCATGATGAATGTTGACACCTGTGGGAAAACATAGAGAACACTGAGTATAAATGAACGGCAGTAACGTGGTCCAAGTCTGTATCACACTGCTACTTTGAGAGCTTGGGACTATAAGGTTCTATCTGCATTTTACTCCAAATTGAGCTATTGACATAGCCTTGTTCTTTTCAATGTTCTCTACCTATATAGTACTCTCAATACCCCAATTCATGTTGTTAAGTTCAAAAGAATACAAGATAAAAATCACTGCCACCATTCAAACCAAGGAGTGTTCGGAATGTTAAAGCCAATTATATCAGAATCCTATTCTTGCAGATAGAACCCATAGTACCAAGCTCTCGATCAAAGGCACATACAGTTTCGTAGTGATATTCTTAGTCATCCTGAATGACCAGGATGCTGCTTCAGTTAAGATACATTCTAATCTGAGAACTGGGTTCTACTGTCTACTGCACAGTATAATTGGTAGCTATTGTTTTCAAGTGATATCATACATCAATGGATTGATATGAAAAACAAGACAATAAATCCTACCAAAAAACATTGGCACCAATAAATACCTGCAACAGGTCACACACCAAAACTATGTTACATAAAACCGTTCAGCAACTGACAAACCATTGAAAATCATGGCCCCCTCAATTAAAGCTAGACAGTTAGTGGCTGTCTTTTGTCTGGCGCTGGATCTTATTATCTCCCCACAAGATTAAGAGTTAGTGAGGAGCCAGCAGCATATAAATCCTCAAGGTCCTTCTTCTCTAAACTCAGAGTCAATGAAGGTCCAGGGCAGATAAAAGGGGATAGCCAGAGGAGGCGAGAGGGGCAAGGCGTTGGTTGGAAAAGGGAGGAGGGGGTTGTGGGTCTGGGACGTTTTAGAGTCCTGTTTACCTTCTCCTCTGGCAGACTGGCGGGCAGATTTAAGTCTTTGACATTTGGAAACTCTGGCAGGAGCGTCCCCAGTTTGGAGCGTGGTGAATACGCCACTGTCTGCTTGATGACCTCCTTCTTGCCTGTCTCGTTAACCCACGCCGCCCCCTTCTTGGAGTACATCACATCGTAGTACTGGGAGCTCTCCTTCACAGCGATACCATAGTAGTGGTACCTATAGGGGATAGTTGACAGAGAGGTGTAGAAATGGAAAGAAAAGTTGCACACTCATCTCTCCTTGCTGTGGATTTACTTGACCAACATTTCAGCTAAGGACTCTTCATCAGGGTGTGAGACAGTGGCTTGTCATCATGTGATTTTGAGAGGTTACATCCTCAAATCATAGACATGGTGAAGATTACCGGCTTGAAGAATCATTAAAAACAGGCCCTCCACTAACACAATGATACTCCTCTTTCAATAGTGAAAAACAAAAATCTAAACCAAAGTGCAGAAAGAAAGAAAAGTAGGAGACAACATTGACTTACTTTGACTGGCCCCTGGTGCCCAGTCTTCTTGTGGTCAGTTGTGGAAACTGTTGTCTAATAATCTGTTAGAATCAGAGAATCAGTGATTTTTTCTCTGTGAGATTCTTCATGCATTTGTATGTGTATATCCCACATGTAAAGCACCTGTTGAAAATGTGTTATCACTCTTGACAGTGCTATCATACTGTAGATGTAAGGGAAGAGATACTGTACACTTTAAAGGCCACAATTATCTCAGCTAGCGGCTGAAGTAACTGCCCTATCCAGAATGATTTCTAACCATGTACAGCTCATACAGAATGACATGAAAGTCCACATCGAACATATCAATGAATCAAGTGAAAGTAAGGTCTATTTTAGATGTGAAGAGCTGTGAAGTTCCCAGAGCCTTAACCCCAGGGAGGTCTCCACTGGCTGTGGGAGAAAAAGGCTTTGGGAGCCATCCATTTTTGACACGTTCAGGGATATTATTTTTCTACATTAAAAACCTCTCCAAAATCTCCCCCTCTCCCCCTTGTTCCCTCTCCTCCTTCCTCCCCTCTGTCTCTCTCTCTCGTTCTTTTTGTCCATGAGATTGGCTCCTTGGTCCAGCTCCTGGTGCAGAAACTTTAGCAAACAGTGGAGCTTTCCATTGTGCGGGATGAAAAAAGAGGCCAAGCTGTGAAGTTTCTGTCAGGCCCCGCTTGATAAATGAGCAGACAGGGAGGCAGGCGGGGCCCTCACTCGTTTTTTTGTCCCGAATCAATGAAGCCTTCCTAAAGGACACCCCACACTGCTCTAGCCACTGATCTAACATTCCGCAACATCTCACCCTTCCAAATTTTCTTTAATTACACATTAATCCAGGCCCCTTCTCTTTTTCAATATCCTCCGACAGGAGCTGGGGAGGGGAGGGGTGGGGTGGAGGACGGGGGGCTGGGGGGTTTGGGGGGACAGGGGGGATGAGGAGGGGGCTAGGTCCGGGTGTTGGGGGGTGGCTGGGAGTAGGTGGGTAGAGGGGCTTTTCTGGGTTGTGGGAACAGAGGCGAGCATGTTTCTTCTAGCTGTGTAACCCGTCTAGTGGTTTTCAGGGGAACCAACAGTGGGCCATTCCGTTGCTTCCCAATAACTACATGTGGATATTACTTTTCAAACACACCGTAACAAGCCATGAGACTGATCTACATGCAACAATAGGCATACCTTTTCAATGCTATACTTATTTCTCCCTGTCATGTTTTACTATAGTGATAGATGGTAACCTTCCTACGCAGGTATAACCTACTCCACCAAAGGAACCATTTCATGTACTCTTTCTGTGAAGTATTATGTTCACAAAATTAGTTTGGCCTCAATCAAACAGTCCCTCCGAAATATCCTGTTAAAGTGGTCAGTAACTGTGTCCTACCTTCCCAAAGCTGGCGGCGTTGACAGGCTGTGTGTCGTGCTTCTCACAAAAGTCCAGGTAGTGCATGTAGAGAGCACTGCGGGGGATACAAACCCCTTCTGCAATCTCATAGTTCTCCTCCAGCCTGTAGGTGAAAAGCAGACATGTCAATCAATCCCCACAGAATAACATGGGCTCTTTACAGAACACAAAGACATCTCTAGACTGGCATCTACAGTATCTATTGGTATCAAAATAAATTGTTACCCAGTTTACTCCTGTACTTATTCAGTCAAGGGAAGATTATTTACTAGTGGACGAGATTAGAGAAATAATCTAACCTGAATTAGGAGCTACTATATGAAAGTATATATGTGGATTTATTTGATACCATCTGGGAAAGGCAGAACTACAACCATCAGTTCAGTGAAATGTCTCTACTGTATAGCCTAAATACCTCACAAAACGAAATACCTCACATTACAATGTGAGAGAAGAGCTTCAAAGTGTTAGAAAACACATCAGTTTCTCCCATAATAAATGTAAAATAGATACATTTGGGAATATAAAGTTGTGATCAAGCACCCTTAAAGTATACATGCAGTATGTTATCAAATGTAGTATGATAAAAAAAAGCTATTTTGAACATCTCATGAACATAAAAAAACGTGACGTCTCTATTACTCAATAACTCTAAATACACCTGTATTTTGAGTGCAAAATAAAGCAAAGACTGTTTGTTCATCTGTCAAATTTCAGAGCAACGTAAAATATGAATATTTTACAAGGATCCTCAACATTATTGCTCATGAACACCTGCCTCAAGCAATACATCAAAATAAAGCAGGCCATTTCAGAAGTGAGTTGAAAATGGGAAGTTCATTTACTGCTGTTGAAGTGTGAAGGACTGTGTAATCCCTGGGGACCTACAAAGCTCCTCTACATAATATTCCCATGGACAGACTGTCTATGTAGACCAGGTATGTTTATTTAAATAGAAATATATGTGTCTGACAACAACACTACACAAACCATCGTGCCTCCACAAAAGTCGCATGAAAATGACTGAAGAACACTAATTCAATCTTCACCCTTCAAAAAATGACCAAGTATTTCACCAGTGTGGAATTTCCACCAGAGGGAATGCAATATCAAATATAGACAACAAATGATTAAAAGAAGAATAATGTATTGATATAGCCAGCTTCCTGTTTAACTGAGTCTAATGCATATTATTGTCTTCTGAACATAACAGTGCACAGATCTCTGGTTCTATGAAGGTAAACAAATACTGCTATTTTGGTGAAAAAGCCTTTATACTAAACCATTCTTCCAGCCCAACAGCAGCCTGCCATGTCACATTGTAAATGTAAACTGTAAGCACCCTCACGATGCTCGCTAAAGTTGATAGTTCTCTTCTCAAAAGGTGCTGCTCAAAGGTACAATTCTGTCCTTCAAAATTATGTGACCCTACATGAGAAGACTGCATACAATCCTTAAACAGCAAACAATATAAGAATAAAATAGGGAAATGCACTTGTAAACTCTATCAACAAACAAAAACCTCAATTGTAAATGCACCAAATAATAGAAAATACATGTGTTGAATAGTTTATACATTGAGAACATTAAATTACAGCATTACAGCTCTAGAATAAGAGCTTTAGGATTATGCAACATTATATAAACAGGTTGGGAAAGAGGTGAATTAACACCAACACTTACCATTGTAGGGTAGCTGGTGTTGAATGTGGTTTAGAAGCCCTGTTGTTTTCTTTCTCCTCATCTTTTACAGACAAAGAAAGAAACATGTCGACTATTTCAAATCAATATATTCAATTAAGTAATGGGCACAGCAATAAAAAAATATATAAAAAATAATAAATTTCTGTGAATATCAAAAAACAGATATCTTTGATCTAAACTGAACAGGGTTCGAAAAGGTTGAAGTTTGATGCAGCACACACATTTTTAAAATAATTTCTCTCTTTATCCAGCAATTCTACTGTGCAACAATATTATGATTAATGTAAATCAGTGGATTATCAGGGACATCTTATTGACCCCTGCTTTTGTGATGTTTTGTAAATAAAGGTGTGCTCTATTTGATCAAATTCCAAACAAGTGAAAAACAATAACCTTTGCCATATTTTGTGCACCAAGCCTATTATAGCGCACCTTATTATAGCAGATATAAATGTATTTTAATCAATAGCAGTCTTATTTTAGGCCTATGACAATAGATTATTTCAACATATATTTATCCATTACTTTATGTCTTGCAGTAATACAACATTAAAGCTTTACACCGTCACTGCTTACTTTCGTCATTGGACGTATTCCCCAGGGACGTGTGACTGGAATACCGCTTGCTCTCGCTCTCGTTGAGGCATCTTTCAATCCAGCTCTCTAGAAAAAGGCAAGAAGGCCCACACATCAGAGAAAAGCCTACAGGAATTTACAATTGTAGGTTTCATTTCTGTGGCCAACATAAAGATTAATTCGCATAGCCTATTTATTAATTTGGCTATAGGCCTATATGGCGACTATTGGGTTGTGGTATGATTTGTTCAATATTTGGTTACTCTATTGGCCCTAATCAATATAGGGCCCTATATTATACAAAAGTTGACTAAATAAATCAAGATCTAACAATCAAATTCGGATAGGTTTATCAAAAGTGTACTTTACTCAAGCTGCATCAGCAACAGGTGGCCCTTTTTATAAATACATTTTGAGACAAATGTTGCCAAATGCAAAAAAATATGTGACAGGGCAATTCGACTATAATCGATTGTGGGGGTGTTAGCGCAGCTGTGTTTCTATTTGAAATGTTTTCACCAAAACGGCAGGAATCCTTCATTGTTCTTGGGGGGACTACAAGCGCGCACACTTGCCCCAATTGAGCCCGCGCTCTTTGCTAGAGCAGCCTCGCGAGCGACACAGAAGCCTTTGTCCCATTCTAATTTCTACTTAGAAATAGCTCAACTGGTGTCCTTTCTTGGGACAGAAAAACTTATATTTATCGTAGTCCTGTAGATCCTGTTTCCCACCATGACTACAATCACCATAGTAGCAATTGCCAGGATTGACTGTTGGCAAGGCAACCTGTTCCATCTAATGATATACAGGTTCCATCCCATCAGAAGGGGATAGAGAAGAGGTCATGGAAATAGAAAAGTTTAGAGACTTTTAGGATAAATGAATATTCGACACCTTTTGGCTGATGAGTGGCATGCTCAGTTAGAATAAATAACCTAAAAGTAGGCTAGAATGCTTTATCTCATGAAGAAAAGAAAAAGTGTAGCCTATGCCTGATTTATCAGCTCTGATCTTTGCAAGACCCTTTTATCCAATAGCCTAAGGCCAGGCATTAGGTTTTAATTGTAAGAACAGAAAATGATGGTAAGGCTACCTAACATCGTTGACCAAAGAACACGCTGTCATCAGTTCCATATAGGCCTAAGTTTAACGGTATTATCAAATTAACAAACTAAAATTACAATTATTATCATCATAATCATCATTAGCCTATTTAAATCAACATCATCAATTATTATTATTAGACCAATTATTACAATTAATGCAATACATTATTAGGCAGACTTGTAACTTATTTCAATGTCATGTGCATTAGCCTAGCTGATACTTCAAATAGGTTTCCCCAGTCATTGAGGAAGTTAGTACACTGAGGTGACAATAATTCTCCATTGTAGCCCTTATCCTTAGGTTGTAATTGAATCATTTGCCATGAGCACAGATAAGATAGAGCTCTAAATAACTGGATTAAATTCAATCAATGGACGAAACGGATCTCTGATAATGTATTTAAGGAATACACTCTTTCATGTTAACCAACTCAACACCAGACAGTGAATTAGCATAAACATCAGGGTGAAAAACTCCCTGATGAATATTCAATAAAGTAAAATAAATGAGCCTATAATAAAGTTATTAGGAAGGAAGTTAGATTGAGAGCCCAAGTAGAAAAACTCTTAGCTAAAGCAGCAACATTCATTACTTTACCGTAAACATGTTGTTTTTAATATTAAATTGAATTTACTTTAGACTAATTCTTGTGTCATGCCATGCGACTTTATCCTGCTCCAGGCACCATACCTCAGTGGACTGGCAGCTTATTTCCCCCAAGAAGTTGTTTACAAGAAGCAGGTGCATCACAGGCTACATGCGCCTCGAAGGCTTGGAAGATTTTTTCCCCCCAAAGAGATTGCATTAGATTGCTGAATGTAGGTCTGTCTAAGAGTCGAAATTACTGCTCCTTAATCAAGGTTGTGGCACAAATGAAAGGCCCTAATGTCCTTCTATAATCAAACCATTCCTCAAAACCATATTATTGTTGGTATAGATTTATCATGAATTAATGGCACAAATCCACAAGGCCACTTTTGTTGACATCTGAAGAAACCAAAATCGAACAAATGCAATGCCATGGTGAGTAATCCCTCACGTTAACAACAAATGCATTCATCAACAATTCACTCAAAAACATTCTCTAAAATGGTTGTAGAGAAAGTCACAAATTCCCAGGGGCCCAGTTATAGTGATCCACAACAGAGAGTGGTTCCCCATGCTCCCCGATAAGTCAAGGCAAATCTGCAGGGTTGCAGGACAGCAGGACCAACCTGTGGAATCCATATCAGGCTCCTCCAGCAGCCCACAATGCATCCTCTTCCCATCAATGGCAAACTGGCTCCTCCAAGAAAATGGCTCTGTGTACGGCTCCCCCTCCTCAGTAGGTCTTCCCTTGTCTGGCTCCGCTTCCCCGTGACCACTGCCTATCCGTGGCAGGAGATGGTGAGGCTCTGGGCTCCGCCGAAAGAGGGGTGGTGTCGGTGGTGATGGTGAGGGGAGGTGGTGAGGGGAGAGGAGGGTAGAGACTCCAGAAATCCAGCGGGGGGGAAAGCCAGACCCGTCAAAATGTTTGCTGATGTTTCATGGGAAAGGGTCTGATTTTATAGCAGCCCTGATGGGGACATGTCATTGATAGGCTCGGAAGGCTGATGAATGGCCTCGAGTCAGATGGGGATGTGGCAAGGCTCACTGGAAGCCTTTTGTGGGGCTGTTTTGAATAAGAAAGGCTCCCTCCCCAAGAAAAAAAGAGGCTTAGATCTACGCAATCCTTGCACTGTGGCCTCCCCGTCTTCCATTATAGCATTTAATACGTTTTTATACCCCCCCCACCACACCACACACACACTCCTCCAACCCCTCTTATTTAAAGTCCCAGCTCCTATGAACACTTGTTGGCCAGTTTCAGAACTTTTCTGATCTGTGTCTTCCTCCACTGGCCCTGGGAACTCCAACATGCCCACAGGATTAGGTTTTTAGGAAACTACTTAGAGAAAGTGCTACTTTAGATTGTATTTTTCCACACATTACGATCACTTTCTCATTTCAATCCCCCATCTTTGCAAAAAAGTTGCCTACCGAAAACCATCGACATTTGGTCAGCTACACACTAGAAATTAGTCCTAAATGGCACGAGTGTGAATTTTTTTCAGTTTTCACCATACTCCCTCTCTCCTTGAGGCAACCTTATTTTAGTGTGTCTCGGAGGAGAGCGCTGGCCACAAAGGGGGGAAGTAAAAGTGCAAAGCCTGAGGCTGGGGGCTCTGATGGAGTGCCTGTGAGCTGGAGAAGGGAAAACTGTGATTAGAATATGAATGGAACCACAGGAGAGAGGGGGAGAGGGGGAGGGAGAAAGGAGGAGAAAGGGGGATTACGGCTGAATTACTCACCACACCGTGGATGGCAGTGGAAGACTTTCTCCTCCTCTTCAGGGTTGCCAGTCCGTAGGCGTGGGGATACTGTCGGTGTCAGTGCTCCTACCATGCATCCAGAACAGTTGGGATAGAGCAACACGCAGTACAACACACTATACTTATAGCTAGCTATGCAGGATATACGGTGCCTTCAGAAAGTATTCATACCCCTTGATTTATTCCACATTTTGTTGTGTTACAGCCTGAATTCTAAATTGACTAAATATAATTTGTTTATCACCCATCTACACACAATACCCCATAATAAAAACATGTTATTAGAAATGTTTGTAAATTATTGAAAATTAAATACAGAAATATCTAATTTACATAAGTATTCACACCCTTGAGTCAATACTTTGTAGAAGCACCTTTGGTAGCGATTACAGCTTTGAGTCAAATCCAGCGTAGATTTGGCCTTGTCCTTTAGGTTATTGTCCTGCTGAAAGGTGAATTCATCTTACAGTGTCTGTTGAAAAGCAGACTGAACCATGTTTTCCTCTAGAATTTCACCTGTGCTTAGTTCCTGTTTATTTTTTATCCTGAAAAACTCTCCAGTCCTTAATGATTACAAGCATACCCACAACATGATGCAGCCGCCATTATGCTTGAAAATATGGAGAGTGGTACTCAGTAAGGTGTTTTATTGGATTTTCGCCAAACATAACACTTCGTATTCAGGACAAAAAAGTTAATTGCTTTGACACATTTTCTGCAGTATTACTTTAGTGCCTTGTTGTAAATAGGTTGTATGTTTTGGAACATTTTTATTCTGTACAGGCTTCCTTCTTTTCACTCTGTCAATTAGGTTAGTATTGTGGAGAAATTACAATGTTGTTGCATTTTTTTCATTTTACAGCCATTAAAACCTGTACGGGATCGGTGTCCCCCCCGTGGGATGGTTGAGCTAACGTAGGCTAATGCGATTAGCATGAGGTTGTAAGTAACAAGAACATTTTCTAGGACATAGACATATCTGATATGGGCAGAAAGGTTACATTCTTGTTAATCTACAGTGGGGAAAAAAAGTATTTAGTCAGCCACCAATTGTGCAAGTTCTCTCACTTAAAAAGATGAGAGAGGCCTGTAATTTTCATCATAGGTACACTTCAACTATGACAGACAAAATGAAGAAAAAAAATCCAGAAAATCACATTGTAGGATTTTTAATGAATTTATTTGCAAATTATGGTGGAAAATAAGTATTTGGTCACATACAAACAAGCAAGATTTCTGGCTCTCACAGACCTGTAACTTCTTCTTTAAGAGGCTCCTCTGTCCTCCACTCGTTACCTGTATTAATGGCACCTGTTTGAACTTGTTATCAGTATAAAAGACACCTGTCCACAACCTCAAACAGTCACACTCCAAACTCCACTATGGCCAAGACCAAAGAGCTGTCAAAGGACACCAGAAACAAAATTGTAGACCTGCACCAGGTTGGGAAGACTGAATCTGCAATAGGTAAGCAGCTTGGTTTGAAGAAATCAACTGTGGGAGCAATTATTAGGAAATGGAAGACATACAAGACCACTGATAATCTTCCTCGATCTGGGGCTCCACGCAAGATCTCACCCCGTGGGGTCAAAATGATCACAAGAACGGTGAGCAAAAATCCCAGAACCACACGGGGGGACCTAGTGAATGACCTGCAGAGAGCTGGGACCAAAGTAACAAAGCCTACCATCAGTAACACACTACGCCGCCAGGGACTCAAATCCTGCAGTGCCAGACGTGTCCCCCTGCTTAAGCCAGTACATGTTCAGGCCCGTCTGAAGTTTGCTAGAGAGNGACAGCTCTTTGGTCTTGGCCATAGTGGAGTTTGGAGTGTGACTGTTTGAGGTTGTGGACAGGTGTCTTTTATACTGATAACAAGTTCAAACAGGTGCCATTAATACAGGTAACGAGTGGAGGACAGAGGAGCCTCTTAAAGAAGAAGTTACAGGTCTGTGAGAGCCAGAAATCTTGCTTGTTTGTATGTGACCAAATACTTATTTTCCACCATAATTTGCAAATAAATTCATTAAAAATCCTACAATGTGATTTTCTGGATTTTTTTTCCTCATTTTGTCTGTCATAGTTGAAGTGTACCTATGATGAAAATTACAGGCCTCTCTCATCTTTTTAAGTGAGAGAACTTGCACAATTGGTGGCTGACTAAATACTTTTTTTCCCCACTGTAACTGCACTGTCCAATTTACAGAAGTTATTACAGTGAAAGAATACCATGCTATTGTTTGAGGAGAGTGCACAATTATGAACTTGAAAATGTATTAATAAACCAATTAGGCACATTTGGGCAGTCTTGATACAACATTTTGAACAGAAATGCAATGGTTCATTGGTTCAGTCTAAAACTTTGCACATACACTGCTGCCATTTAGTGGACAAAATCTAAATTGCACCTAACCTGGACTATTACATTATGGCTTTTCTCTTGCATTTCAAAGATGATGAAAAAAACACGTTTTTTCTTTGTATTATCTTTTACCAGATTTAATTTGTTATATTCTCCTACATTAATTTCACATTTCCACAAACGTCAAAGTGTTTCCTTTCAAATGGTATCAAGAATATGCATTTCCTTGCTTCAGGTCCTGAGCTACAGGCAGTTAGATTTGGGTATGTTGTTTTAGACGAAAATTGAAAAACAAGGTCAGATCCTTAAGAGTTAAAACTCCGTAACTGTTTTAAAGTCACCATTGGCCTCATGGTGAAATCCCTACACGGTTTCCTTCCTCTCCAGGAACTGAGTTAGCAAGGACGCCTGTATCTTTCTAGTGGCTGGGTGTATTGATACACCATCCAAAGTGTAATTAATAACTTCACCATGCTCAAAGGGATATTCAACTTCTGCTTTTTAACATTTTTACCCATCTGCCAAAGGTGCTCTTATCATATATCCTGATGCCTAGTCACCTTACCCCTATACATATATACCTCTATCACTCCAGTATTCCTGCACATTGTAAATATTGTGCTGGAACTGACTGACTCTGTATATAGTATGCTTACTAACTTGCTCGTGTTCTTCTTATTTTTATTTCTTGTGGGTTTTTGTTCTACCATATATTTTTAGTATTACATTGTTATTGTTGACTGCATAGTTAGGTTTAGAGCTTGCAATGCATTTCACTGTACTTGTTAAGCAAATTCTTACTCCTGAATTTATTTAGGCTTGGCATAACAAAGGGTTGGAATCGTTATTGCCTAATTAGTACTTAATTAATTTGTACAAATTTCAGAAAACACAATTTCATTGTGGGGTATTGTTGACATTATGGGGTATTGTGTGTAATCAAGTAAGACAAACATCTCAATTTAATCTATTTTGAATTCAGGCTGTAACACAACTGTGGAAAAAGTCAAGGGGGTGTAATACTTTCCGAAGGCACTGTATCCAGAATGATCAGGATGTGTATAGATCCGAGACACTCTACAAGTGAGTTACAACACAATACTGCCCTACCAACCAAAAGGCAGTAACTGCTCACGACGTGGAACTGAGAAAAATTGGTTTTATTTACCTTGGTTTCACAGTAACTTTATGCAGTTACTGCTAACATGACCCCCATTTTCTCCAAAACACAAGAGGCAGGATACTTGTCCACATGATTAAGCATACAATTTAACGTAGCAAAAATGACATTAACTCATTTTCGAACAAATGAGCAGTAACTGCCTTTTTGCTTGGTAAGGCAGAATAGTATATGAAGCAAACCGCTAAACATAACATTGGTATTACAGTATTACAGGTTGGGCTACTAAAGAAACCCATTGTCTAATCAATGTATGTGTATTTATAGTCGGCATTCAAATCACAGCCTTTAATGTTAGCTAGGTTTCCATCCAACTGGCGACAGATTTTCATGCGAATATTCTAAAATCAACATAAACATTCCCACCAGAGATGTTTCGATCAAATTGACTTGTTGCAGATAAGACTGTGTGTGATAACGTAGTGAACGTACAAATAAATTTTGCGGTCACAAAAAAATAGAAGTTAAATGGGTTTCCATCGCATTTTCAACTCTGATGGTTTTCTAAAAAGAAACATAGCCTACATAATGAGATTATGATGTACTAAAGAGCGAGATTATTTGTATTTCTCAAACGGCAACCAAGCATCGATGATCATGTCACCAGAACAAGACTCTCGATATTTATTGGAAAGGAGTATCAAACTCATCACATGGCACTTTCAGCACCCTGTGAAGATCAGAATGTATTTAATCTGTAGCCTAATAAACGGCATGCTTTCCTGATTTACTTCGATATGACGATTATAGCAATATTTGCGTATAAAAGCATTTACACCGACATTTTCCCCAAAATTAATTTTATCGACACAAAAAGATCCCACCTTGTCTAGTATTTTGTTTAGTCGAGAATTTGGAAAGTTTACATAACTTAATAATAATAATTTTTCGGTTTCCATCAGACCGGTCATGACATTTAATCCGACATGTAGACTACTTTACTCGGATAAAAAGTTTGGCTGGAAACCTGTTTGAGAGATTCTGCTCGGTCAACAGTCTGCCTGATGATAGAATAGGAACTGGACCAATACATCTGTAAATAACCCATTAGTTATAACCGCCTAATTAAGGCGTCTTCAAGAGCCCGTACAAGCCTCCTGCATTGTCAGAACATCCTAACACATCAACATCAAAGGAGCCCAGAGACTCCCATAGAGTTGGTCACGGGAAGCAACCGCCCTAAATGAGGATCTAATTAATTTAGTAAAAAAAAGGAACAAGGAGGGGGGAGTCTGTCTCCCCCTCGGCGGACATCCTTTTCCCGTCCTGCCCTTTACTTGCTCATTAGAGCCTCATTAGCTAGGACAGGTGCAGCCACCCACTATACCCTCCTCGCCATCCTATTGATGTGTGCCGCTGTTGTCCAATCAAAAAGCTTAAATTCAACTTTGTGGGTGGGGGTAAACTTTGAGCTGTGTATATATTAGTGGTGAAGTTTTGCATTGAAACGGGAAGACACAAAATAGTCAATGTATTGCTAATAAGAGAAGGACATTAGGCTTCTTTAGTGTTTACACTGAACACATCCTCGGTGGTGTCTGGTATTCAGTGTGGAGTGTCAAACTCATCTAGCCATACACGTTGGGTCATCCTGTGTCTGAAATGTAAATGGAATTATCCTCACATTTGTTAGCATTAGTCATAGAAGACTGCTAAATTACAACCAATTTCTTATGTACCTTAGCTTGATAAGATTCTTGGCCATATTTTACCATTCAAAACTACCTGCAATCAAAGAGAGTAACTTCAAAATGTAATGTCCAATATCCATTCAAGATGAGTTTTGTTCCTGTATATTTTAATGTCTCCAACTATTTGAAAGGATGTTCTGAGGTCCACAAAAATACAAAGTGAAGAAAATCATGAAATAATATTTGTTGTTTATTAAGCACACAACAAAACAAGAGTAAAAAAGTTAAATGTAGCTAAACATGCATTCAAAACTCTTGAAATGTTTTAGAAATATTAAAACAATCAAAAAATGTCAAACAAAAATGTATTCCAGTAGCCTATATTTTGCTGTTCTGCAAACAAAAACAAGTGCTTTGTGTATGCTTTTACATTAACTCATTTTCTGATATACTGTAGCCATTCCATTACTATAACAGTGCTATAGTATGTCCTGCTTCATTATATTGACAGTTGTCAATTTGGATAATCAATGCCGCTTGTTGTTGTCCATCTCTTTTCTAGCTCCACCCTCCAACAGCCAGCTCCCTCTCTTTCTGTGTCAAACTCTATATGTGGTAGCAATATGCCTGGGGACAAGGTTACTCGTTGTAGCGTGCCAGTTTGAGGCGGGGGATGATGTTCATGGACTGCAGCTCCTGGAAGAGCAGTTTGCAGGCGTAGGGTATCCGCAATGAGGACACATGACAGGAGGACTTACAGTAGTGGCACCTGGAGACACACACATCAAATACTTGATTGGTTGTAAGCACAGTTAAATCTGCAGCTACAATACAAGGAAACAGATCCTTGGCATCAATGTCAATTCTGACTACTATTATACGGAATCACAGACGGACCAAAAAGGACACTCACCACCCGGAGTATCCCAGCAGGCCACACTGACCGCACACGTCCACCTCGAAGGCGTCGCTGGAGATCATGAGGCGCTCCAGCAGCAACATGCTGGCCCCGTAGCCAATCAGACAGTCACGTTCCATCTCCCCCAGACGTAGGCCTCCATCTCTAGAGCGCCCCTCCGTGGGCTGTCTGAGGTGAACAGCAGCATGAGACACGGCAGGTAAGATTTGGGGGGGGGAGACTTTGGGTCAGGTATGGCTCAAGGATTACTTTCTGTACTTAGTGGACAAATATTATTTTGAAGTAAAAATATGACAGAGTACAAAACTGTAATATTAGATAGGGGAGGTATCATACAAACACAGCCAAGTAGACGTTTTGGGGTCTATGGTATTACTACATCACCAACCATTTGAAAAAAAGGTGCTAAAATGGCATCCTGTGTAAAAGTTAGCCAAACTCTCTGTATATTGCTTTGTCTGCATATTATGATTCTGGATTTATCTTACCTGGTGAGCACAGCTCTGGGGCCGCGGGCTCTGGCGTGCATCTTGTCCAGCACCATGTGCTTTAGCTTCTGATAATACACAGGTCCAAAGTAGATATAGGCCTCAATTGGCTCTCTGAGGGAGAGAACACAACCCATCATCAAATTCTGGGACTTTACAGAGAGCATTGTTTCTCAATCCTAACCCCTGGGGACCCAAACAGGTGCATGTTTTTGTTTTTGCCCTAGCACTCAAGACACCTGATTCAAATCAAAGGCCTGATGAGTTGAATCAACTGTGTTAGTGCTAGGGAAAAAACTAAAAATGTGTACCCGTTTGGGTCCCCAGGACCAGGATTGAAAAACACTGAGCTAGAGAATGGCTATAATAGGTACACCCATCTAGTACCGGGTCAGACCCCTCCCTTTGCTTCCAGAACAGCCAGAATTCTTTGGGGAATGGAAATGTTGCTGAATTGTATGCCACTAAGTGTGCCAGTAAAACATTCCCCACACCATTACACCAGCAGCCTGTACAGTTGACACCAGGCAGCATGGGATCATGGACTCAAGCTGCTTACGCCATGACGCAACAGGAACCAGCATTGGTCGGACCAGGCAATGTTTTTCCACTCCTCAATTGTCCAGTGTTGGTGATCGCCCATTGGAGCCACTTCTTGTTTTTAGCTGTTAGGAGTGGAACACGGTGACTGTGTCGTCTACTGAAATAACCCACCCATAAAAAGGACAGTCAAGTTGTGCGTTCCGAGATGACGTTCTGCACACCACTGTTGTACTGCGCCATTATTTGACCGTTTGTGGCCCGCCTGTCAGCTTGCACGATTCTTGCCATTCACCTTCGACCTCTTATCAACAAGCTGTTTTCACCCACAGGACTGCTGCTGACTGGATGTTTTTTTTGTGTCGCACCATTGTCGGTAAACCCTAAACACTGTGAAAAGCACAGGAGGCTGGCCGTTTCTGAGATACTGGAACCAGCGCGCCTGGCACCGACAATCATACCACGCTCAAAGTTGCTTAGGTCACTCGTTTTGCCCATTCTAACGCTCAATTGAACAGTAACTGAATGCCTCGCCTGCTTTATATAGCTTGCCACGGCCACATGACAGTAGGAGCGAACCATTTTTCATGAACGGGGTGGTGTGCCTAATAAAGTGAAAAATACTGTTAAATCAGTGGATATAGAAGCCATGTTCGTAGCCATGCTGTAATGCTCATACATGATGTATACATTCATAAATACAACTAGTCTGGTTAAACCAGACTGAACAATGAACTCACCATTGTTTCACTTCTCGTATCAAACAGTACAATTTAACCAGGCTAACATATTACACTCATCCATTCCATGTCTCCTAAACAAAAGATGTCTGTGTGTTTACCCAGTGATGCCCGAGGTGACGTAGTCCTTGCCCTGGTAGTTGTACCCATAGCGGATCAGGTCCTCGCACACGTCCTTTACCTTGCTGCCCCCGAAGGCCGTGCCGTAGTGGAACCTCCCGTCCATCACCCCCGCTTTACCAGCCAGCAGCTCAATCAGCTTCCCCACCTGGTGGAGGAGAAAGGGTCCTATTCATTAGGCACCAAACAGGACAAAAAAAACTGACTGAAAATGGGAGGGACTACCTGAACTTGTCCGATAAGAAATGCTAATTTTCTAAACATTTTGCTACGGTGTGCCCTAATGAATACAACTTGTCTCATCAATTATTTCAAGACAGTACATAAACGCAGCAAAAAAAGAAACGTCCCTTTTTCAGGACCCTGTCTTTCAAAGAGAATTCATAAAAATCCAAATAACTTCACAGATCTTCATTGTAAAGGGTTTAAACACGGTTTCCCATGCTTGTTCAATGAACCATAGACAATTAATGAATATGCACCTGTGGAACGGTCGTTAAGACACTAACAGCTTACAGACGGTAGGCAATTTAGGTCAGTTATGAAAACTTAGGACACTAAAGAGGCCTTTCTACTGACTCTGAAAAACACCAAAAGAAAGATGCCCAGGGTCCCTGCTCATCTACGTGAATATGCCTTAGGCATGCTGCAAGGACTGCAGATGTGGCCAGGGCAATAAATTGCAATATCCGTACTGTGAGACGCCTAAGACAGCGCTACAGGGAGACAGAACGGACAGCTGATCGTCCTTGCAGTGGCAGACCACGTGTAACAACAGCTGCACAGGATCGGTACATCCAAACATCACACCTGCGGGACAGGTACAGGATGGCAACAACAACTGCCCGAGTTACACCAGGAATGCACAATCCCTCCATCAGTGCTCAGACTGTCCGCAATAGGCTGAGAGAGGCTGGACTGAGGGTTTGTAGGCCTGTTGTAAGGCAGGTCCTCACCGGCAACAACGTCACCTATGGGCACAAACCAACCGTCGCTGGACCAGACAGGACTAGCAAAAAGTGCTCTTCACTGACGAGTCATGGTTTTGTCTCACCAGGGGTGATGGTCGGGTTCGCATTTATCATCGAAGGAATGAGCGTTACACCGAGGCCTGTACTCAGGAGCGGGATCGATTTGGAGGGTCCGTCATCGGACTGATCTTGTTTTCATTGCAGGCAATCTCAATGCTGTGCTTTACAGGGAAGACATCCTACTCCCTCATGTGGTACCCCTCCTACAGGCTCATCCTGATATGGATACCACCAGCCATACTGCTCATTCTGTGCGTGATTTCCTGCAAGACAGGAATGCCAGTGTTCTGCCATGGCCAGCGAAGAGCCCGGATCTCAATCCCATTGAGCACGTCTGGGACCTGTTGGATCGGAAGGTGAGGGCTAAGGCCATTCCCCCCAGAAATGTCTGGGAACTTGCAGGTGCCTTGGTGGAGGAGTGGGGTAACATCTCACAGCAAGAACTGGCAAATCTGTTGCAGTCCATGAGGAGGAGATGCACTGCAGTACTTAATGCAGCTGGTGGCCACACCAGATACTGACTGTTACTTTTGATTTTGAGCCCCCCTTTGACACATTATTCCATTTCTGTTAGTCACATGGCTGTGGAACATGTTCAGTTTATGTCTCAGTTGTTGAATCTTATGTTCATACAAATATTTACACGTTAAGTTTGCTGAATATTAACGCAGTTGACAGTGAGGACGTTTCTTTTTTTGCTGAGTTTATATGATGATAATGAACAAAACTGTTTAAGATTAGATGAAAGAGCAATAACAGTTGTGTTCTAGAGCATTTACTGTTAACAGTACACAGGCCTACAGGTTCAGTGGTTTATGTCCTATTTTAATGAGACTAATTTAGAACTGGCTAACCAGTGTGTGCATTCTCTAGCTAATCAATAACATTGATTGATCAATTAAGGGCCAGAGAGAAACAAAAACCCAGCAGGAGTGTGGCTGTTGTGGGTTGTGCAGAGGAGTAGCTACCACTAAGGTCACAGGCAGAAGGACCCCCTGACCTCTAACTTTAGCACATGATCATCCTCTTCGGCCAACCATTGATGTGTCCTGTCCATGACAACGCTAGCCAATGATAAAGGACTACTGTCAACAAGGCAGATCAAATTAAACTGTATATAAAACAAATGTAACAGAGACAGTATGAATTAAGTGCTTAATTCAAGTTCTCTAATTCTCTTGACACCCCCAAAAAACAATGTGAAAACGTGCCTGATATTCAAAGAATTGATTAGTGTTGGGCCGGCCTGGGTTTAGCTTATGGTGTGATTAACATTGTAGCCAATATAGACCAATGCATGGCAATTGCTGTGGTGAGTGAGAAGCGCACCTGTATCGCTCACAGAACTAGAATAAGATACACTTTCTATGATCTCGCTCTCCCTCCGCTCTGATAGACATGTGACTGCAACTTTCATCCCTCCAGTGTTGCACTTAAAATGTATTTCCTTATAGAATCATTGCCGCGGGAAGGGTGCTGGAGGTTTCGCAGCACGCTTGATAAATTGAAATACATTTGCCAAAGTTAGAATTACTGCTGTCTGTTCGGAAAGAAATTAAATAATGCCTCTTAAAAATTAGCCAAGCTGTGGATTGTGTGTAACCCAATAACAAGGCATAGCCTAGTTGGGAACACGCAGCAAATCTGTCAGTGTCAAATGATGGCGCCAAAGAACATAGAGACGTTTTACATTCTCCCAACCAATTGTGCCATTTTATTATGTTTTGTATAACTTATTTTTTAACTCATTGTGTACATAATGATGCTGCTACCGTCTCTTATGACCGAAAATAACTTCTGGACATCAGAAAAGCGATTACTCACCGCGGACTGGAAGAAACTTTTTCCTTTAACGAGTCCGACGAGAAGGATATCCTGCTTTCACGGGAACAGGCCCAAATACCGGCCTTTTGCGTGAAGAAAAGACGCAGGAAAAGGGGCCGCAGATCGGGCAGCCTCCTGAGAATCCGGAGGCGAGCGAGTAAACTCCCACTGCCATCTGTTCTTCTTGCTAACGTGCAATCATTGGAAAATAAAATTGATGTCATTCAACTAAGATTATCCTACCAACGGGACATTAAAAACTAACATCTTATGTTCCCGAGACACGGCTGAACGAAGATACGGACAATATAGAGCTAGAGGGATTTTCCATGCACCGGCAGAACAGACGCTACCTCTGGTAAGACGAAGGGTGGGGGTGTGTGTCTATTTGTCAATAACAGCTGGTGTCTAATATTAAAGAAGTCAGGTATTGCTCGCCTGAGGTAGAGTACCTTATGATAAGCTGTAGACCACAATGTCTATATTATTCGTAGCAGTCTACTTACCACCACAGAACTAAGCTGGCACTAAGACCGCTCTCAACCAACTCTATAAAGGCCATAAGAAAACAAGAAAATGCTCACCCAGAAGTGGCGCTCCTAGTGGCCGGGGACTTTAATGCAGGCAAACTTAAATCAGGTTTACCACATTTCTACCAGCATGTCACATGTGCAACCAGTGGAAAAAAAAAAAGAATCCTAGACCAGCTCTCCCCCGCCCTCCATTTGGCAAATCTGACCATAATTTTATCCTCCTGATTCCTGCTTTTAAGCAAAAACTAAAGCAGGAAGTACCAGTGACTCGCTCAATATGGAAGTGGTCAGATGACGCGGATGCTACACTACAGGACTGTTTTGCTAGCACAGACTGGAATATGTTCCGGGATTCCTCCAATGGCATTGAGGAGTACACTACCTCATCCATAAGTGCATTGACGACGTCGTCCCCACAGTGACTGTACGTACATATCCCAACCAGAAGCCATGGATTACAGGCAACATCCGCATTGAGCTAAAGGCTAGAGCTACAGCTTTCAAGGAGCGGGAGACCAATCTGGACGCTTATAAGAAATCCGCTATGCCCTCAGACGAACCATCAAACAAGCAAAGTGTCAATACAGGATTAAGATTGAATCCTACTACACCGGCTCTGATGCTCGTCGGATGTGGCAGGGCTTGAAAACTATTACGGACTACAAAGGAAACCCAGATGCGAGCTGTCCACTGACGCGAGCCTACCAGACGAGCTAAATGCCTTTTATTCTCGCTTCGAGGCAAGCAACATCTGAAGCATGCACGAGAGCACCAGCCGTTCTGGATAACTGTGTGATAACGCTCTCGGTAGCCAATGTGAACAAAACCTTTAAAACAGGTCAACATTCAAAGCCGCTGGGCCAGACTGATTACCAGGACGTGTACTCAAAGCATGCGTGGACCAACTGTCAAGCGTCTTCACTGACATTGTCAGCCTCTCCCTGACAGAGTCTGTAATACCTACATGTTTCAAGCAAACCACCATTAGCCCCAGCCTGCTAGCTGCCTGAAGCCACACACTGGACTCCTATGACCATTCGGCTACGCATGCCTCTCGATATTGTCAATATGCCGTGTCCATTGCAGTTTTGGTTAGTAATTATTGCCTTATTTCACTGTAGAGCCTCTAGCTCTGCTCAATACGCCTTAGTTAACACTATAGTCCCACCTCCCACACATGCGGAGACATCACCTGGTTTAAACTATATTTCTAGAGACAATCTCTTTCATCGTCACTCTATGCACAGGTTTACCCTCACTGTATTCACATCCTACCATTCCCTTGTCTGTACATTTCGCCTTGAATCTCTTCTACCTTGCCCAGAAACCTGCTCCTTTCACTATCTGGTCCGAAAATACTAGACGACCAGTCCTTTTAGCCTTTAGCCGTACCCTTATCCTACTCCTACTCTGTTCCTCTGGTGATGTGGAGGTTAATCCAGGCCCTGCAGTGCCTAGCCCCACTCCCACTCCCCAGGCGCTATCATTTGTTGACTTCTGTAACCGTAAAAGCCTTGATTTCATGCATGTTAATATTAGAAGCCTCCTCCCTAAGTTTGTTTTATTTACTGCCCTAGCATACTCTGCCAACCCGGATGTCCTAGCCGTGTCTGAATCCTGGCTTAGGAAGTCCACCAAAAACCCTGAAATTTCCATCCCTAACTATAAACATTTTTGAAAAGATAGAACTGCCAAAGGGGGCGGTGTTGCAATCTACTGCAGAGATAGCCTGCAGCGCTCTGTCTTACTATCCAGGTCTGTACCCAAACAATTCGAGCTTCTACTTTAAAAAAAAATCCACCTTTCCAGAAACAAGTCTCTCACCGTTGCCGCTTGCTATAGACCACCCTCTGCCCCCAGCTGTGCCCTTGACACCATATGTGAACTGATCGCCCCCCCATCTATCTTCAGAGCTCGTGCTGCTAGGTGACCTAAACTGGGACATGCTTAACACCCCAGCCACCCTACAATCTAAGCTTGATGCCCTCAATCTCACAAATTATCAATGAACCCACCAGGTACAACCCCAAATCAGTAAACCCAGGCACCCTCATATATATCATCCTAACCAACTTGCCCTCTAAATACACCTCTGCTGTTTTCAACCAAGATCTCAGCGATCACTGCCTCATTGCCTGCATCCGTAATGGGTCTGCGGTCAAACGACCACCCCTCATCACTGTCAAACGCTCCCTAAAACACTTCAGCGAGCTGGCCTTTCTAATCGACCTGGCCCGGGTATCCTGGAAGGATACTGACCTCATGCCTGGTTATTCTTTAAGAGTGCCTTCCTCACAATCTTAAATAAGCATGCCCCTTTCAAAAAAATGTAGAACCAGGAACAGATTTAGCCCTTGGTTCACTCCAGACTTGACCCTTGACCAGCACAAAAACATCCTGTGGCGTTCTGCATTAGCATCGAACAGCCCACGCAATATGCAACTTTTCAGGGAAGTCAGGAACCAATATACACAGGCAGTTAGGAAAGCTAAGGCTATCTTTTTCAAGCAGAAATTTGCATCCTGTAGCAAACTTTCTGGGACACTGTAAAGTCTATGGAGAATATGAGCACCTCCTCCCAGCTGCCCACTGCATTTAGGCTAGGAAATACTGGTCACCACCGACAAATCCACTATAATTGAGAACTTCAATAAGCATTTTTCTACGGCTGGCCATGCTTCCACCTGGCTACCCCTACCCCGGTCAACAGCCCTGCACTCCCCACAGCATCTCGCCCAAGCCTCCCCCATTTCTCATTCACCCAAATCCAGATAGCGGATGTTCTGAAAGAGCTGCAAATCTGGACCCCTACAAATCAGTCGGGCTAGACAATCTGGCCCCTCTCTTTCTAAAATTATCTCCCGAAATTGTTGCAATCCCTATTACTAGCCTGTTCAACCTCTCTTTCGTATCGTCTGAGATTCCCAAAGATTGGAAAGCTGCAGCGGTCATCCCCCTCTTCAAAAGGGGGTGACACTCTAGACCCAAACTGCTACAGACCCATATCTATCCTACCCTGCCTTTCAACGGTCTTCGAAAGCCAAGTTAACAAACAGATGACCGACCATTTCGAATCCCACCGTACCTTCTCCGCTATGCAATCTGGTTTCAGAGTTGGTCACGTGCGCACCTTAGCCACACTCAAGGTCCTAAACGATATCATAACCGCTATCAATAAGAGACATTACTGTGCAGCCGTATTCATTGACCTGGCCAAGGCTTTCGACTCTGTCAATCACCACATTCTTAGTGGCAGACTCAACAGCTTTGGTTTCTCAAATGATTGCCTCGCCTGGTTCACCAACTACTTCTCTGATAGAGTTCAGTGTGTCAAATTGGAGGGCCTGTTGTCCGAACCTCTGGCAGTCTATGGGTGTGCCTCAGGGTTCAATTTTCGGGCCGACCCTCTTCTCTGTATACATCAATGATGTCGCTATTGCTGCCGGTGATTCTCTGATCCACCTCTACGCAGACGACACCATTCTGTATACTTCTGGCCCTTCTTTGGACACTTAACTAACCTCCAAACGAGCTTCAATGCCATACAACGCTCTTTCCGTGGCCTCCAACTGCTCTTAAATGCAAGTAAAACTAAATGCATGCTTTTCAACCGATCACTGCCCGCTCGTCCAGCATCACTACTCTGGACGGTTCTGACTTAGAATATGTGGACAACTACAAATACCTAGGTGTCTGGCTAGACTGTAAACTCTCCTTCCAGACTCACATTAAATATTTCCAATCCAAAATTAAATCTAGAATCGGCTTCCTATTTCGCAACAAAGCATCCTTCACTCATGCTACCAAACATACCCTCGTAAAACTGACCATCCGACCGATCCTCGACGATGTCATTTATAAAATAGCCTCCAACACTCTACTCAACAAATTGGATGCAGTCTATCACAGTGCCATCCGTTTTGTCACCAAATCCCCATATACTACCCACCACTGCGACCTGTACGCTCTCGTTGGCTGGCCCTCGCTTCATACTCGCCGCCAATCCCACTGGCTCCAGGTCATCTACAAGTCTCTGATAGGTAAAGCCCCGCCTTATCTTAGCTCACTGGTCACCATAGCAGCACCCACCCACAGCACGCGCTCCAGCCGGTATATTTCACTGGTCACCCCAAAAGCCAATTCCTCCTTTGGCCGCCTTTCCTTCAAGTTCTTTGCTGCCAATCACTGGAACGAACTACAAAAATCACTGAAGCCTCATATCTCCCTCACTAGCTTTAAGCACCAGCTTTCAGTGCAGCTCACAGGTCTCTGCACCTGCACATAGCCCATCTAAACAGCCCATCCTACTACCTCATCCCCATACTGTATTTATTTATCTTGCTCCTTTGCACCCCAGTAACTTGCACATTTATCTTCTGCACATCTACCATCCCAGTGTTTAATTGCTATATTGTTATTACCTCATCACCATGGCCTATTCGTTGCCCTACCTCCCTTATCTCACCCAAGTTATAGACTGTTCTCTCTGCTACCGCATGGCAAGCAGTACCGGAGCGCCAAGTCTAGGACCAAAAGGCTCCTCAACAGCTTCTACCCCCAAGCCATAAGACTGCTGAACGATTAATAAAATTGCCACCGGACAATTTGGCACGTGACAAATAAAGTTTGATCTGATTTGAACAGCATGCTGACAAAAACAGGCCTTTCGCAATATTTCAAATACAGGTTGGAAAGCAAATGGATCCTGCTTAAAAGAGAAGACTAATCTGTCTGTAGGCTACCAAGTTATCAACTTCCAAATAGGTCTATTGAGCAAACAGCGTTGTTTTACAAAGTAAAACAAGAGAGAAGCTTTTGTCTCGAGCGAATTGGCCATCACCGGTGAGTGAGCTGCACATCATTGGGTGAGTCAGTGAAACTGGAACTGGAAATGTCCTCCTCATATTGTACAATATTTCTGTCTCCACACACCTAGACTTTTGACGGATTCAAGACAAGGTTGTTTTTATTGATCTCAGATTCTCAGTTTGTCAGTGTCAATGTAGCCTGTAATTTAAATCACTTGAGGTATTAAAATATATTCTGCTCAAGTCTCCAGTCTTCAAGAATTATGTGGAATTGCGTTTCTCCAGAAAACCGTCCTCTGCAAAATATGCTGCAGGCCGGTCTCGACAACAGGCTCAAACACCACTAACCTCTTTTACCACCTACGCAAGAATCATGTGAAACAGTACGGAGTCTCTATGGATGAGACCCCAAAAAAGTACAGTTGAGTGCTCAAAACAAACCCCCAACTTGGTGTGCCGCGGGCAAAAGCAAGAGGCTTTTGCCTGCGGCACACCATATGGCAAAGAATCACGAAAATGGAAGTAGATAACAGCTGCCGTTACAATTTACATCTGGAAAGACACGGCCCCAATTTACACGGTAGAGAAATGGGGGTTTCGTGAGTTGGTGCTAACACCCGACCCAAGGTACCAAATTGATATGGGGCACGTATTAATGCCAAAATAACATGCAAGCCCCCCAAAATAAATATATTTTAGGTCTTTATTTATTTTGTTAGCAACTATAGTTGAAGTGTTTATTTACCTTTTTAGATTTTATACATTAATATTTTGTTACATGCTTAATTGAACATTTGCACAAAGGTTCTAAATAAAAGGAGAAATAATAAAATATGAGTAAGTACCTTTTATTTGTTGAGTATAATTCAACATGTAATAAGAAATAGGCCTTTACATGTGGACATTATATACATGCATACTATTTATTCATTGAATTTACAGAAAATGTGCTATATCGTGATATGCAACGTTAACGGGATATGAGATTTGGGCCATATCGCCCAGCCCTATAGTGAACAGTAAGATTGCCTGCTTACTGTTGTCAATGGACGTTCTTTTTTTATTTAACTAGGCAAGTCAGGTAAGAACAAATTCTTATTTACAATGGTGGCCTACCCCAGCGACGCTGGGCCAACTGTGCGCCACCCTATGGGACTCCAAATCACGTCCGGATGTGATACAGCCTGGATTCGAACCAGGGACTGTAGTGACGCCCCCTGCACTGAGATGCAGTGCCTTAGATCGCTGTGCCACTCAGGAGCCCAAATCCAGCCAATGGACGTGTGTTCTGGAGGCCAATGATACTCCAGCCAATAGAGTAGGGGGAATAATGAGCGCTTTGTCTCAAAAAGGGCCAATTGAAACTTGTGACGAATGAGAGACAACATAGCAGCTTCTGTAGGGCTTCTGCTGGGTATCAGAAAGAAATTAAGTGGAGAAAGTGAGTGAGCGCTATCGAAGGCTTTGGGGGTAGGTTTCAAACTATAAAAACTCTTAACAAAATAAATCATTTCCCGCACAAGTTAAAAGCCATGTGAAACTTGGGATATTTTGATAACCAAACACAAAGTCTAATCTCACACATTCAGTTCCCATGAGTGGGTCCTTGTATCCCCCAAAGCAAAGAATAGGTGATGTTGAATTGTGTAGTGGTACCGTACCGTCATTCTGGAGGGGTAGCCATGCGGGTTCATGATGATGTCAGGACAGATGCCTGAGTCACAGAAGGGCATGTCCTCCTGAGGAACAATAAGGCCACACACACCTGTCACAAACCACAGAGAGGGAGATAGAGTTAGAGGCCCAAGTGCAGGTAGAGAGTATACTGGATATTTAGCATAAGCGTATCAGCATTTCTAATGCGTGGATGAAAAGTACCCACTGTAATCAATAAGATATGCTATAACTGTGAGTGAGTGAAGTGAGCTTGCGATGCTGAAGTGTCTTTATACGCTTTAAGTCCATTTCAAGTGTTTCTAGCCACACGTCTCAAGCGTTTTCAATTGACAGTGGCTTGCACTTTTCATTTCTGTCTCGGATTACTGCTTCTGGCGAAGAATGCTAAAAACACCAATTACCGAAGAAAAACAGGACACTTGCAAGGTAGTTCCACACTAACAGTTACCCCCAGTGCAACATACACTTCCATGCTGCTGTAGTCTGGTGGGGCCTTCTATAAAGTCACATGATGTGAGAAGGGCTCCAGACCACCGGTAGCTGCCTGGGACTGGAGGCCTTAAGTGTGAGGGTAAATGTTTGCCCAGGGGCCGAGGCACTCTTCCATACCTGGCCAGAGCAAACAGATTGTAGGCCCCATTTTCAAATGAAAAAAGAAGAGCATGAGCAGGAAGTGGAGAGGTGCTTAGTCTGACAGTGAGTCAGGATTACACACACACATAGCTTTGTCAGTCCAGCCCAGAGAGGAAGTGGAGGGATCAACTCAACGGGACGTTAAATCAGTGCACAGGGGAAAATTCTGTCTCGTAATACACTCTAGGACCGGTTGCTCTCTAGAGGCCCAAATTAAGTGGAGAAAGTGAGTGAGCGCTATCGAAGGCTTTGGGGGCTAGGTTTCAAACTATAAAGACTTAACAAAATAATTCATTTTCCGCACAAGTTAAAAGCCATGTAAAACTTGGGATATTTTGATAACCAAACACAAAGTCTAATCTCACACATTCAGTTCCCATGAGTGGGTCCTTGTATCCCCCAAAGCAAAGAATAGGTGATGGGGAATGACACGCCCTGGTTCAAAACGAGGGGTCAAATAAACAAATGTTCCTGTAGTTGTGTATATTATACGTGAGGATAACAAAACAAAGTTATAATATTACATAAAACAGAAATGCCTTAAACCCATTTCCCTGTAGTGACATATGGCATTAAGATGTGGAGCAGTCATTCACTAGTGCATGACGGTGTTGTCATCATTCAATTCAAATGTGTGTTCTACATATACAAAACCTTGCAGAGAGCATATCCTACTGACAATCTCTATTGGAACTTACACTAAAAAAATAACTTATGTTGGCACAAGATGGAGGGAAAGTTGGAGCATAACTAATGAAACTACAGTTAACTAAATGTATTGAATTTATTATACAAGAGACAAAATTCACAAATTCTACAGCAGAGTCATGTCTTAAGTGTAAAACTAATAACGATTAAATAGTCCATGCTTTATGGGAATGCTATAAAGTCCGGAAGTTGTGGGCAGAGCTAGAAAGTTGGCAGTCAGAAGTATTACAATGTAAACATACTTTTAATTTGTCTGTCTGCATATTTCAAGACATGGCATATGGGGGTGTAGTGAGATACAATGGGCTGGATGATTCTCTTGTCATCACTCATCTGGAAAAAAAAATTATAATAAAGACTTGGAAGTCAATCAAACCCCCATCATTAACACAATGGAAATGTATTATTAAATATTGAAATAGCATGGGTGACCGGGAAAAACTAACTGGTACAATTTAAGGCCAAGTGGCAAACAATAACGCAGGCACTTGGGTGTGAGCATGCTGGTCTGGGCAGATGAGATTTAGACATTGTTCGTAAGTGTAAGTAAGTTTGTTTATACAAGTGTGTATCTGGAGTGTAAAATACAAATGTACAAAAAAGTTACACATACACAGTACCAGTCAAAGGTTTGGACACCTACTCATTCAAGGGTTTCTTTATTTTCTACATTGTAGAATAATAGTGAATACATCAAAACTATGAAATAACACATATGGAATCATGTAGTAACCAAAAAAGTGTTAAATCAAAATATTTCACCCTTGATGACAGCTTTGCACACTCTTAGCATTCTCTCAACCAGCTTCACCTGGAATGCTTTTCCAACAGTCTTGAATGCATTACCACATGCTGAGCACTTGTTGGCTGCTTTTCTTTCACTCTGCGGTCCAACTCATCCCAAACCATCTCAATTGGGTTGAGGTCGGGTGATTGTGAAGGCCAGGGCATCTGCTGCAGAACTCCATCACTCTCCTTCTTGGTCAAATAGCCCTTACACAGCCTGGTGTGTTGGGTCATTAGCTTGTTGAAAAACAAATGATGATAGTGGGACTAAGTGCAAACCAGATGGGATGGCATATCGCTGCAGAATGCGGTGGTAGCCATGCTGGTTAAGTGTGCCTTGAATTCTAAATAGTGTCACCAGCAAAGCACCCCACACCACCTCCTTCATGCTTCACAGTGGGAACCACACATGCGGAGATCATCCGTTCACCTACTCTGCGTCTCACAAAGAAACGGTTGGAACCATCAGACAAAAGGACAGATCTCCCCTGGTCTAATGTCCATTGCTCGTGTTTCTTGGCCCAAGCAAGTCTCTTATTATTAATGTCCTTTAGTAGTGGTTTCTTTGCAGAAATTCGACCATGAAGCCCTCAATCACGCAGTCTCCTCTGAACAGTTGATGTTGAGATGTGTCTGTTACTTGAACTATGTGAAGCATTTACTTGGGCTGCAATCTGAGGCTGGTAACTAATGAACTTATCCTCTGCAGCAGAAATAACTCTGGGTCTTCCTTTCCTGTGGCGGTCCTTATGAGAGCCAGTTTCATCATAGCGCTTGGATTTTGTGACTGCAATTTAGAGTTCTTGACATTTTCCTTTTGACTGACCTTCATGTCTTAAAGTAATGGACTGTCATTTCTCTTTGATTATTTGAGCTGTTCTTGACATAAAGTCCATATTATCTTAAACAATTTTTTTGGGGGGGGTATCTTCTGCATTCCACCTCTACCTTGTCACAACACAACTGATTGGCTCAAATGCATTAAGGAAAGAAATTCCACAAATTAACAAGGCACACCTGTCAATTGAAATGCATTCCAGTTGACTACCTCATGAAGCAGGTTGAGAGAATGCCAAGAGTGTGCAAAGCTGTCAAAGCAAAGGGTGGCTAATTTGAAGAATCTCAAATATAAAATATAACACTTTTTTCGTTACTACATGATTCCATGTGTTATTTCATAGTTTTGATGTCTTCACTGTTATTCTAAAATGTAGAAAATAGTAAAAATAAATAAAAACCCTGGGTCGCGGTAGAGAGAGGGGGGAAATAACAGGTGTAAAGAAAAATGAGGATGGGAAAGGGGCAGAGCAACATGCAGGAGAAAAACAGGCCAGAGGAGACAGAGGAGCAGGCAAGAGAGGATAAGTGAGGGAGAAGCTAGTTCTCATAGCAGACATCCTTGGTGTTGTTGGTTTTGTGTGAAAGTGAATGAAAAAGAGGCATACAGTGAGGGAAAAAAGTATTTGATCCCCTGCTGATTTTGTACGTTTGCCCACTGACAAAGAAATGGTCAGTCTATAATTTTAATGGTAGGTTTATTTCAACAGTGAGAGACAGAATAACAACAAAATAATCCAGAAAAACGCATGTGAAAAATGTTATAAATTGTTATAAATTTAATGGAGGGAAATAAGTATTTGACCCCTCTGCAAAACATGACTTAGTACTTGGTGGCAAAACCCTTGTTGGCAATCACAGAGGTCAGACGTTTCTTGTAGTTGGCCACCAGGTTTGCACACATCTCAGGAGGGATTTTGTCCCACTCCTCTTTGCAGATCTTCTCCAAGTCATTAAGGTTTCGAGGCTGACGTTTGGCAACTCAAACCTTC
>QNTS01005586.1:41091-60437 GCA_003317085.1 Hucho hucho
TGTCTGTGGTGATATTCCTGACACCAGTGTAATGAAACAGGCAGGGAGAGTGATCTTGTCTGTGGTGATATTCCTGACACCAGTGTAATGAAACAGGCAGGGAGAGTGATCGTGTCTGTGGTGATATTCCTGACACCAGTGTAACGAAACAGGCAGGGAGTGCGGCTCGAATCCCTCAACCTTCTGGCCCGTAGCTCTGCGCGCCATCGTCTGTGCCACATAAAGACTGCTCGTGTGGCAGAGTCAATATCCAGAGTTATGAACACACAGCTAATGTTAAGCCAAGCCGTCGAAGGCTTAAACGAAACAGAGGAAATGCTATGGACTCCGTCTGGTAATACAATCTCTTCTCCAGTTGTAGCAGCTACAATCACAACAAACTTCAAATGTCAGACAGACCCATGTCTATTATGTGGAGTCTGCTGGAAGTTAATTATCAATTTTCCTGCTTGAACAACTTTTAACTGTGACCTAGCTTTTTAAGGCACATCTGCAGCTACAGATTTAAAAGCGCTATATGTACACTACATGACCAAAAGTATGCGGACACCTTCTTGTCGAACATCTCATTACAAAATCATGGGCATTAATATGGAGTTGGTCCCCCCTTTGCTGCTATAACAGCCTCCACTCTTGTGGGAAGGCTTTCCACTAGATGTTGGAACATTGCTGCAGGGACTTGCTTCCATTCAGCCACAAGAGCATTAGTGAGGTTGGGCACTGATGTTGGGCGATTAGGCCTGGCTCGCAGTCAGCGTTCCAATTCATCTCAAAGGTGTGTGATGGGGTTGAGGTCAGGGCTCTGTGCAGGCCAGTCAAGTTCTTCAACCCCGATTTTGACAAAACATTTCTGTATGGACCTCGTTTTGTGCACGGGGTCATTGTCATGCTGAAACAGGAAAGGGCCTTCCCCAAACTGTTGCCACAAAGTTGGAAGCACAGAATCGTCTAGAATGTTATTGTATGCTGTAGGGTTAAAATTTCCATTCACTGAAAAACAGCCCCAGACCATTATTCCTCCTCCACTAAACTTTACAGTTGGCACTATGCATTTGGTCATGTAGTGTTCTCCTGGCATCCCGAGTGGCGCAGCGGTCTAAGGCACTGCATCTCAGTGCTAGAGGCGTCACTACACACCCTGGTTCGATCCCGGGCTGTATCACAACCGGACGTGATTGGGAGTCCCATAGGGTTGCGCACAATTGGCCCAGCATCGTCTGGGCCAATTGTGCGTGAGGGTTTGGCCGGTGTAGGCCGTCCGTTGTAAAATAAGAATTTGTTCTTAACTGACTTTCCTAGTTAAATAGCCTTAAATAAAAATCTGCCAAACCCACATTCGTCCGTCGGACTGCCAGATGAAGAAGCATGAGTCCAATGACAGCGAGCTTTACACCCACCACTCCAGCCGACGCTTGGCATTGCGGATGGTGAACTTAGGCTTGTGAACTTAGGCTCCTGACGAACAGTTCTTGTGCTGACGTTGCTTCCAGAGGCAGTTTGGAAGTGAGTGTTGCAACCGTGGACAGACGATTTTTACGAGCTCCTCGCTTCAGCACTCGGCGTTCCCGTTCTGTGAGCTTGTTTGGCCTACCACTTCGCGGCTGAGCCGTTGTTGCTCCTAGACGTTTCCACTTCACAATAGCAGCACTTACAGTTGACCGGGGTAGCTCTAGTAGGGCAGAAATATGACGAACTGACTTGTTGGAAAGGTGGTATCCTCTGACGGTGCCACGTTGAAAGTCACGGCGCTCTTCAGTACGGACCATTCTACTGCCAGTGTTTGTCTATGGAGATTGCATGTCTGTGTCAGCAACGGGTGTGGCAAAGAGACCAGTCAAAACCGGAATGATTCATCCAGCTCTCTTTGGTCTGAATACTTATGTAAATAAGGTTCTAACATTTCTAAAAACCTGTGTGTAGGTTTTTTTTTTATCCTTGTTAGAATAAGGCTGTAACTTAACATAATGTGGAAAAAGTCAAGGGGGCTGAATACTTTCCGAATGCACTGTGTCTATATAACATCGATTAGCTTGATCAAATGCTTACTTTGTTTTTCCCTCATGTGTTAAAGAATCGAGCAAATGTCTTTATTATAGTAATTACAATTATCCATTTAGCACATAGAACCGCCTCATATCGCCCCATAGAACCGCCTCATATCGCCACATAGAACCCCCTCATATCGCCACATAGAACCACCTCGTATCGCCCCATAGAACCACCTCATATCGCCACATAGAACCGCCTCGTATCGCCCCATAGAACCACCTCATATCACCCCATAGAACCGCCTCGTATCACCACATAGAACCACCTCGTATCGCCACATAGAACCACCTCATATCGCCCCATAGAACCGCCTCATATCACCACATAGAACCACCATATATCTTTGATGCGTCTTCGTGTGTTTTGTCTCATCTCTCAGGACGGTTCTTCTACCAAAGACTGGTTGAGTTCATGTCCAGGTAAGTTTCAAGTCATTTCTCCCCACACTTTAATGTAGCTTACATAACTTTAATGTGTGTCCCAAATGGCACCCTATTTGGACTAAAGTACTGTACTATGTAGGGAATAGGCTGCCGTTCGGGACGCAGCCTCTGACTCATATTCATTGTATACCTTACCTTTATCAAATCAAATTGTATTGGTCACATACACATATTGACCTTGATCTCCCACTATAATGTGATGTAAGTGCTGTTGAATGTGAAAACAAAAGCATATTTCGAGATGACAACTAAACACAGTATGTAACTTGGACTCGATGGCGTATCTTCGCCCACTTCTGATATTTAGCCCAATTATTGGCAAAACAGATCAGATTTGTGGAAAGAGAATCAGAATTGAGCTGCCTGTGCAAATGCGGGCTTTGTCACATTCATACTGCTGAGATGCAATCACATGGAAACTCAAGTACTGGGGCCGGATCCACAAAACCTTATTAAGGATACCTTCTTGGGGCGGCAGGTAGCCTAGTGGTTAGAGGCAGGTAGCCTAGTGGTTAGAGGCAGGTAGCCTAGTGGTTAGAGCGTTGGGCCAGTAACCAAAAGGTTGCTAGAACGAATCCCAGAGCTGACAAGGTGCAAATCTGTCGTTCTGCCCCTGAACAAGGCAGTTAACCCACTGTTCCTAGACCGTCATTGTAAATAATAATTTGTTCTTAACTGCCATTTTTTTCCTTAACTGTAGAAGAAAGTTAATAAAGTTATTATTAAATAAATAAAGTTATTGGAAATGTTCTTGAGTTTCTTCCTAAGTTTCTTCTGAAGAAAGTTAAGAAGAAATGGGATTCTTGAAAATAATGCTTTAGGATTTCTTCTTGGAAATGTACTTAACTTTAGGACAGCTAAACCCTTCTCTTGTGCAGACTGGGCCCAGGAGGTGAGCATTTATAAAAATACCCATCTGTATTGATTAGAAAAGTTATTAAAATAACAATAGTCAAAAAACTAAATAGTTCATAAATTATTATCTTAGGAACTTTATTTCTTTTCTTATTAAGCAGCTTCTTACATTTTTTTCGTAAGTAATGTTTTGTGAATCCGGCCCCCTGCTTACATGCATGTGAATAGAAAAGTATCGGTTGAGACATCCCACAATCAAAGACTACATCACTTGAGCTTGGTCCGATTTCTCTCCCCTGAGAGCCCCATACCAACCACTTCTATCCCTCCAGTCATACCAACCACTTCTATCCATCCAGCCATACCAACCACTTCTATCCATCCAGTCATACCAACCACTTCTATCCCTCCAGTCATACCAACCACTTCTATCCATCCAGCCATACCAACCACTTCTATCCATCCAGTCATACCAACCACTTCTATCCATCCAGCCATACCAACCGCTTCTATCCATCCAGTCATACCAACCGCTTCTATCCATCCAGTCATACCAACCGCTTCTATCCATCCAGCCATACCAACCGCTTCTATCCATCGTCGTACCAACCACTTCTATCCATCCAGCCATACCAACCCGTTCTATCCATCCAGCCATACCAACCACTTCTATCCCTCCAGCCATACCAACCACTTCTATCCCTCCAGTCATACCAACCACTTCTATCCATCCAGTCATACCAACCACTTCTATCCATCCAGTCATACCAACCACTTCTATCCATCCAGCCATACCAACCACTTCTATCCATCCAGCCATACCAACCACTTCTATCCATCCAGTCATACCAACCACTTCTATCCATCCAGCCATACCAACCACTTCTATCCATCCAGCCATACCAACCACTTCTATCCATCCAGTCTTTGAGACAGCTCTGTGGGGGGGTGTCTGTTGTCGTCAGCTCATTCATAACGGAGCTTGGGCGCCGAGGAGGATGCTGGGAGCCGAGGAGGACGTAGCTCATTTATAGACCCCCCCCCCACCCCCCCCACCCCCACCCATGCAGGGCACCCCTCTGGCTTCTAAAGGTGTTATTCCGCGCCATTGGCTCCAAATGGCACCCTATTCCCTATGCAGTGTACTACTTTTGACCAGAGTCAGGTTTAAGCCGCGTAAGTTTATTGCACTACATGGGGAATAGTGCTCCGTTTTGGGACACGAGCCTGTGTTAAGAGGCAGCAAACGTTAATGAAATGAAGCGACGGGTTGGTTGTTGCAGCGGCCTCCGATCCTGGGGACCCATGTTGTTATTTTTTTCTCGTTCTGAACCCCTGAAAGATAGAACATAGATGAGTGTTGGTGGTACATCACAGCTCGAAGTAGAGCCTTGTTTGTTTTGTTTTTTTTAACGTTCAAGGTTTTATTTTTTTAGGTTAGACTGTCTTTTCTTTGTGGGGTGGGTTGTCTTTTATAACCCGGATGTCTCTGAGTGGATCTGGTCTTTTACCAGGTTTTCATCATATGAACATTTAAGCAAACACTGAATTTTGACCTGTAGTCCAATTATATTTACAAAGCAAATATAATTTGAGGCCATCACTGGCTGGATATTTTAAAGGTGATACTCTTGTGCTGGTGTGTCCTACCTCACACAGATTGAGTGGAACTCTTTGTCAAAAGGCTCCCTAGTTTAAACTTTTTCCCCATTGGTCTGTTGTGATTCAGTGGTCCGATGCGGGCGTACGTCCTGGCTAGAGAGGACGCCATAACCCACTGGAGAGAACTGATGGGTCCCACCAAGGTGTTCAGGGCCCGCTATACCTCTCCCTTAACCATCAGAGCCCAGTACGGACTCACTGACACCAGGAATACCACACACGGCTCTGGTAAGTACCCCAGGACACACGGCTCTGGTAAGGGCCCCAGGACACTCAGCTCTGGTAAGGACCCCAGGACTCTCGGCTCTGGTAAAGGCCCCAGGACTCTCGGCTCTGGTAAGGACCCCCAGGGCTCTTGTGGGTCTGAAATATCTGCTTTATAACAATGCACTAATTTTGACCAGGGCTCAAGGTTTGGTGCTATTTCATATTTATTGACTATCTATTTATTGATCTAATGGAGTCCCATTTGAGATAGAATAGAAATCACAGCCTCACCGATCCCACCTTTTCAAGTAGCAGATCAATGGCATGAGGGTTTCTCTGTCCTGGTATTATCTACACACCACTGGCTTCATGCTCTCTACACTGACCACCTTTTTCTAATAGAGGATTCTAGGATGTAGCTGTTGTTACTGAGTGTGTGTCCTGCCACACTGAACAAAGAGAAACATTGATGGTGTTCAGGGAAACAGCAGTGAACTACTCTGTAGATGAAGGGTCTCTGTACGGTTATTTTTTTTATGTACATTTTCAGGACTTTTTTGGGGGAGTACAAATGTAGTCCTATTCAAAATCATATTTTCTTAAACTTAACACTAAACCTAACCCTTAAGACTAAAATACATTTTTTACAAATTCATGATATGAAAAAAAAGTCCAGACTTCAAAAATAAAATCTTGTTTTCTTACCTTGTCAGGACATTCTGGTCCTGATAATGTAGGAAGACACGCACACAATGTTTCTGTATAAGGGACCACGCACGCAACACCCACACTGACAACAGTTATTTATAGCTGTCAATCAAATGATCTAGGTATTACTTGTGTATGATGGCTATCAATATAGGTTTTTTCTATTAGACAACCAGAATCCTTTGCGTAATCTCCTCTACTGATTGGCAGTGTACAATACTTTGGGGGGGGGCATCACAGCCCATATACAACTTTATCTTCATATTTTGGCTGGTGCTGGTGGTTAGGACTCCTGTCCATAAACTGTATGCCATAACTTGCATAACATCAATCTCATTTTAAAGATTTAGTTGATTCTACTAATAGGTATTTCCATAAACCCTTTAACTCTTGATGTTGTGTAATAATCTTGTGAAACTTAACATGCCAAAGTAATTTCCCAAGCTTGGGCTTATAAAAGTCTTCTTATTAAGGAATTTAAAAAGTTATTCTCGTTTCCAGATTCGGCGGAATCAGCACGGAGGGAGATCAATTTCTTCTTCCCAGACTTCAGTCAGGAGACGTGGATGGCGAGAGAGGAGCTGGGGTTCAGGAAGGGGCGCATGGAGTACAACCAGAAGAAACAGATACACACGTTACAAGTTCACAGCTAACTGCTGCTCTCAGTACAGATTTTAACAAATAAGTGACTGGACCAGGCCCTGTATTCATAAAATATCTCAGTAAGAGTGTGCAGTATACACACAGTACCAGTCAAAAGTTTGGACACACCTACTTACTCAAGGGTTTTCATTTTTACTATTTTCTACATTGTAGAATAATAGTGAAGACGTCAAAACTATGAAATAACACATATGGAATCATGTAGTAACCAAAAAAAAAAGTGTTAAACAAATATTTGAGATTCTTCAAAGTAACCACCCGCTTTGCACACGCTTGGCTTTCTCTCAACCAGTTTCACCTGGAATGCTTTCCCATCAGTCTTGAAGGAGTTCCCACATATGCTGAGCACTTGTTGGCTGCTTTTCCTCCACTCAATTCAACCATGAAGGCCTGATTCACACAGTCTCCTCTGAACAGTTGATGTTGAGATGTGTCCATTACTTGAACTCTGGGAAGCATTTATTTGGGCGGCAATTTCTGAGGCTGGTAACTCTAATGAACGTATCCTCTGCAGCAGAGGTAACGCTGGGTCTTCCTTTCCTGTGGCGGTCCTCATGAGAGCCAGTTTCATCGTTCTTGAAAATTTCCGGATTGACTGACCTTCATGTCTAAAAGTAATGATGTACTGTCATTTCTCTTTGCTTATTTGAGCTGTTCTTGCCATAATATGGACTTGGGCCTTTTACCAAATAGGGCCATATTCTGTATACCACCCCTAACTGATTGGCTCAAACTCATTAAGAAGGAAAGAAATTCCACAAATTAACTTTTAACAAAGCACACTTGTTAATTGAAATACATTCCAGGTGACTACCTCATGAAGCTGGTTGAGAGAATGTCAAGTGTACAAAGCTGTCATCAAGGCAAAGGGTGGCTACTTTGAAGAATCTCAAATCTAAAATATATTTTGATTTGTTTAAAAAAAAATTGGGTTACTACATGATTCCATATGTGTTATTTCATAGTTTTGTCGTCTTCACTATTATTCTACAATGTAGAAAATAGTAAATATAAAGATGTACTTCAACATGATGCACATTGGACAATGTTCCAATCACAATTGTCTGCAGTTGGTACTATGTAAATAATGCAACTTCTATGACATGACTTAAAAAAAAAAGGAAATGAAACCACAAAGCATTCGCATGTCATCTGTTTTATTGTCAGTACAAATGTACACTGTCCATATCGATAAACATGAACTAAAGATTTGAGCCAAAACGACCTGACAAAGGTTACTACAAGCTCTGTTACTTTAGAATGTACAAGTAAACCGTGTACTTACTGAGGCGGTTTGCCATTGGATAGTAAAACGCATTTGAAAACTGCTATGCTATATGCAGTGAGTGACCTGTGACCCTTTGTTTCCCATTTCAGATTCACTGCGTATCGTTCAAACCAGGGAAATCCTAAGCCATTGCCAACTGCTTCCATTGTAAAAAAATTCAATTTGAATTGGAGATGTGTATAAATTATGAGGATGACCAACGTCTGCGACAGTGTTTCTCTCTAAAACTTTGTGAGAATTGTACGAAGGATCTCCTGACGCTACTGTAGCTATCCAATAGATGGTATAAATGATTATGCTCCCCAGCTAAATCTGTTTCGAAACTAGATTGTCTCTGATTTGAATCAAGCTCTCTTCATGTAGAGCTGATACTAGATGTGTAGTAACCTCAAATCATTCAGTCACTAGTTCGTACAGTCAGTTGTTCATAAAGTCACTCGTTCGTATAAAGTTTTGTTCACAAAAACAAAAAGTGCCTATTCATTAGAAGAGGTACTTGGTAAACCATTGTTGTCTACAGTTCTATTTATCCGTCAAGACAAAAACAAACAAACACTGCCCAACGAGTTGCCTATTGAAATACTAAACATATACATTACAAAACGACCTACTTCAAGACTGGTTTCCTCCAGGAACATCTGTTGTGTGTTATGTCTTCAATATGGCGGACAAGCTAGCCGGTACAGTTCCTCCTCTTGTGCTTTTAAAAAAAAAAAACGAACATATTTGGTATCGTGTCCATAGAGATTAAACTGTCTTATCTAGCTGGTATCGGAGCTGGTATCGGAGCTGGTATCGGAGCTGGTATCAGCCAAGATGGCGGACCGATTGTGCAGCGGATTCTAACCTTATTTCCTCTCTAGTAATCTATTTCTATGGTCGTGTCTTTGTCTTTCTCGTCCTTCAATAGTACAACAGGCGTTCGGCATCAAATCAAAGTTTATTGGTCTCGTACACAGATTTGCATATGTTATCGCAGGTGCAGAGAAATGCTTGTGTTTCTAGTCCAGAAATACCTAGCAATACAAAACAAACAAACAATATACACATAATCCCCCCCAATTTTTATTATATAGGATTAACCATGACTGGAATACAGTATATACATATGAAGTGGACAGCAGTAGTTATATAGGATGAACCATGACTAGAATACAGTATATACATATGAAGTGGACAGCAGTAGTTATATAGGATGAACCATGACTAGAATACAGTATATACATATGAAGTGGACAGCAGTAGTTATATAGGATGAACCATGACTAGAATACAGTATATACATATGAAGTGGACAGCAGTAGTGATATAGGATGAACCATGACTAGAATACAGTGTATAAACTCAGCAAAAAAAACATCCTCTCACTGTAAACTGTGTTTATTTTCAGCAAATTTAACGTGTCAATATTTGTATGAACATACAATTCAACAACTGAGACATAAACTGAACAAGTTCCACAGACATGTGGCTAACAGAAATTGAATAATGTGTCCCTGAACAAAGGGGGGGTCAAAATCAAAAGTAACAGTCAGTATCTGGTGTGGCCACCAGCTGCATGAAGTACCGCAGTGCATCTCCTCCTCATGGATTGCACCAGATTTGCCAGTTCTTGCTGTGAGATGTTACCCCACTCTTCCACCAAGGCACCTGCAAGTTCCCAGACATTTCTGGGGGGAATGGCCCTAGCCCTCACCCTCTGATCCAACAGGTCCCAGACGTGCTCAATGGGATTGAGATCCGGGCTCTTCACTGGCCATGGCAGAACACTGACATTCCTGTCTTGCAGGAAATCATGCACATAATGAGCAGTATGGCTGGTGGCATTGTCATGCTGGAGGGTCATGTCAGGATGAGCCTGCAGGAAGGGTACCACATGAGGGAGGAGGATGTCTTCTCTGTAACGCACAGCGTTGAGATTGCCTGCAATGACAACAAGCTCAGTCCGATGATGCTGTGACACACCGCCCCAGACCATGACGGACCCTCCACCTCCAAATCGATCCCGCTCCAGAGTACAGGCCTTGGTGTAACGCTCATTCCTTCGACAATAAACGCGAATCCGACCATCACCCCTGGTGAGACAAAACCGTGACCCGTCAGTGAAGAGCACTTTTTGCCAGTCCTGTCTGGTCCAGTGACGGTGGGTTTGTGCCCATAGGCAGCGTTGTTGCCGGTGATGTCTGGTGAGGACCTGCCTTACAACAAGCCTACAAGCCCTCAGTCCAGCCTCTCTCAGCCTATTGCGGACAGTCTGAGCACTGATGGAGGGATTGTGCGTTCCTGGTGTAACTCAGGCAGTTGTTGTTGCCATCCTGTACCTGTCCCGCAGGTGTGATGTTCAGATGTACCAATCCTGTGCAGATGTTGTTACACGTGGTCTGCCACTGCGAGGACGATCATCTGTCCGTCCTGTCTCCCTGTAGCGCTGTCTTAGGCGTCTCACAATTGCAATTTATTGCCCTGGCCACATCTGCAGTCGTCATGCCTCCTTGCAGCATGTCTAAGGCACGTTCACGCAGATGAGCAGGAATCCTGGGCATCTTTCTTTTGGTGTTTTTCAGAGTCAGTAGAAAGGCCTCTTTAGTGGCCTAAGTTTTCATAACTGGGACCTTAATTGCCTACCGTCTGTAAGCTGTTAGTGTCTTAACGACCATTCAACAGGTGCATGTTCATTAATTGTTTGTGGTTCATTGAACAAGCATGGGAAACAGTGTTTAAACCCTTTACAATAAAGATCTGTGAAGTTATTTTGATTTTTACGAATTATCTTTGAAAGACAGGGTGCTGAAAAAGTTTACATATAAAGTGGACAGCAGCCGTTACAATTCCTGACATTTATATATAGATACTTTTGTACCTGTTTCCTCCAGCATCTTCACAAGGTCCTTTGCTGTTGTTCTGGGATTGATTTGCACTTTTCGCACCAAAGTACGTTCATCTCTAGGAGACAGAATGCGTCTCCTTCCTGAGAGGTATGATGGATGCGTGGTCCCATGGTGTTTATACTTGCGTACTATTGTTTGTACAGATGAACGTGGTACTTTCAGGCATTTGGAAATTGCTCCCAAGGATGAACCAGACATGTGGAGGTCTACCATTTTTTTCTGAGGTCTTGGCTGATTTCTTTTGATTTTCCCATGATGTCAAGCAAAGAGGCACTGAGTTTGAAGGTAGGCCTTGAAATACATCCACAGGTACACCTCCAATTGACTCAAATGATGTCAATTAGCCTATCAGAAGCTTCTAAAGCCATGACATCATTTTATGGACTTTTCCAAGCTGTTTAATGGCACAGTCAACTTAGTGTATGTAAACTTCTGACCCACTGGAATTGTGATACAGTGAATTATAAATGAAATAATCTGTCTGTAAACAATTGTTGGAAAAATTACTTGTGTCATGCACAAAGTAGATGTCCTAACCGACTTGCCAAAACTATAGTTTGTTAACAAGAAATTTGTGGAGTGGTTGAAAAACGAGTTTTAATGACTACGAACCTAAATGTATGTAAACTTCCGACTTCAACTGTATATATGATGAGCCATGACTAAAATACAGTATTTAAACATTATTCAAGTGACCAGTGTTCAATGACTACAGCTCTAAGGTGCAGGGTAGAGTACTGGGTGGTAGCCGGCTAGTAACAGTGACTAAGTTCAGGGCAGGGTACTGGGCGGTGGCTAGTGGTGACTACTTAACAGCCTGCTGGCCTGGAGATAGAAGCTATTAATCAGTCTCTCTGTCCCAGGTTTGATGCACCTGTACTGTCTCCACCTTCTAGATGGCAGCTGGGTGAACAGGCCGTGGCTCGGGGGTCCAAGCCAAATTTCTTCAGCCTCCTGATGTTGAAGAGGCGCTGTTGTGCCTTCTTCACCACGCTGTCTGTGTCAACGGACCATTTCAGGTTGTCAGTGATGTGCACGCCGAGGAACTTGAAGCTTTTCACCCTCTCCACTGCGGCCCCGTCGATGTGGATGGGGGCGGGATCCCTCTGCTGTCTCCTGTAGTCCACGATCAGCTCCTTCATTTTGTTGAAGTTGAGGGAGAGGTTATTTTCCTGGCACCACTCCGCCAGGGCCCTCACCTCCTCCCTGTGGGCTGTCTCATCGTTGTTGGTAATCAGGCCTACTACTGTTGTGTCGTCTGCAAACTTGATGATTGAGTTGGAGGCGTGCATGGCCACTCAGTTTCGGGTGAACAGGGAGTACAGTAGGGGGCTAAGCACGCACCCCTGTGGGGACCCTGTGTTGAGGATCAGCGTAGTGGAGGTGTTGTTGCCTACCTTCACTTGGGGTCAGCCCGTCAGGAAGACCAGGACCAAGTTGCACAGGATGGGGTTCAGACCCAGGGCCCTGAGCTTAGTGAGGAGCTTGGAGGGCACTAAGGTGCTGAAGGCTGAGCTGTAGTCGATGAACAGCATTCTTACATAGGTATTCCTGTTGTCCAGATGGGACAGGGCAGTGAGCAGTGTGATGGCGATTGCTTCGTCTGTGGACCTATTGGGGCGGTAAGCAAATTGGAGTGGGTCTAGGGTGTCAGGTAAGGTGGAGGTGATATGATCCTTGACTAGTCTCTCAAAGCACTTCATGATGACAGAAGTCATTTAGTTCAGTGACCTTTGCTTTTCTTTGGTACAGGAAAATTTGTCGACATCTTGAAGCAAGTGGGGACTGCGGACTGGTATAGGGAGAGATTGAATATGTCTGTAAACACTCCAGCCAGCTGGTCTGCACATGCTCTGAGGACGCGGCTTGGGATGCCGTCTGGGCCGGCAGCCTTAACGCGGTTAAATGACTTACTCATGTCAGCCACGGAGAACGAGAGCACACAGTCCTCGTGAGTGGTGGGCGGCCCGTGTCGGTGGCTCTATTGTTTTCCTCGAAGTTGGCGAAGAAGGTGTTTAGTTCGTCTGGGAGCCAGTGTCCGTGACGCTTTCCCTTTATAATCCGTGATTGTCTGGAGTCCCTGCTACAAACATCTCGTGTCCGAGCCGATGAATTCCGACTCCGCTTTGTCCCTGTACTCTCATTTTGCCTCTTTGATTGCCTTACGGAGGCCGTAGCTGGTCAATTTGCAAACATCCATGTTCCCAGTCACCTTGCTATGGTTAAATGTGGCTCTTAGTTCTGTGCTAATGCTGCCGTCTATCCACAGTTTTTTGGTTTGGATAAACTCTAATCGTCACAGTGGGAACAACATCCTTTATGTACTTCCCGATGAACCCAGTCACCGGGTCGGTGTATACGTCGATACTATATTCAGAGGCGACCCAGAACATTTCCCAGTCCGCGTGATAAAAACAATCTTGAAGCATAGATTCCGATTGGTCAGACCAACGTTGAACAGTCTTTTCTCACTCCGTTAATTGTTTTTTTGTCACAGTCTTTGGTCCACTCTGACGTCTCAGACCTCAGTGTGTCAGTGATATTCCCTGCTGTTTCTACTGCGTCCTTCAGCCACGACCTTCAGTCACGTCCTTCAGCCAGTGTCCTCCAGCCACATCCTTCAGGTCCTCCACTGGTTTCGGGACCTCAAAGGTGGCGAGGGATTTCTCCTTGATCTTCCCGGTCTTATGCACCTGTCAAATGCTCTGTGTCACCGTGATGGTCACCTGCTTCATGGACATCTGCTCGTCCTGCCATTTGGTCTGTGGAGGGGAAAAAACACTTTCCTTTATATATATATATATATATATATATATATATATATATATATATATATACACACACACCACATTCATAACCCATACACAATACATAAAGCATTTGTAAGCAATACATGCTTATGTACTGCTTTTAAAATGTGATATCATGAATGTGTTATGAAGTCATTATGTAGGTTGTTTCCCTAAACAAGAATGCTTGGTTACATAGCCTTGTGTTTGAACAGTGTGGGTGAATCTCAAAAGTCTTTCTTTGATTCCTGTCATTTCTCGCCGCCTCTCCACGTCAGAAGGAAGAGAGGAGTGTATCAGAACAAGGACCTTCCTCCTTCAATGGTCCTACTGCTTCCTTGACGTTTTAAGAAAGGGTGAACGAGAATTCAGGAAAAGATTTGTGAGATTCACCCATGAACTGTGGATAGAGTTGCTTGACTTACTATTTCCTCTGTGCGTAGGATGCTCCGTTCGCTGTAGAGTGGTATAACAGACGAGGGCTGCAACGCCTCCTGCTGTTGGGAGGACAGTGTTGCAGGTGTGGCATTTGGCTTCACGTCATCCATGCCGGCTTCAGACATGGCACAGCAGACCTTTCAGATAGGCCGGGGCTGGAGCAGTCATGCCGTTGTCGAAGAAATCTGCAACTGAAAGAAAAGAAAAGGTTTGTACATGTTAACGGTTATTATAGTGGATTCAAGATATGTCTCTGGTTTCTGTTCTTTGTAAAGAGGCACCCATAACCAACATATTCCTTATCATACTAGTGTTGTATGTTCTCATGGCTGACTAGACTAGGAACACAAATGATGACTGAACTTGTGAAATTGGAGATACAAAGGGCATCATTCATTTTTAGAAATATCGATGAGAAAAAAAATCATTTTCAGTAAAAATAAGGGTTCGATGCATATGTTGGTTACATCTGCCTGGTACTGAGTCTGAGTCACACAGCCTAAACACTGTTTTCCTGTTACACATAATAGTTGATTCCCTAAGCTTTGGGTCACGTTTCATCTCCAGAGTGTGGCCACTTCTGACCACTTCAGAATCAATTGAATCACACCACTTCAACGTCAAATGAATCACACCACTTCAACGTCAAATGAATCACACCACTTCAACATCAAATGAATCACACCACTTCAACATCAAATGAATCACACCACTTCAACGTCAAATGAATCACACCACTTCAACGTCAAATGAATCACACCACTTCAACGTCAAATGAATCACACCACTTCAACATCAAATGAATCACACCACTTCAACATCAAATGAATCACACCACTTCAACATCAAATGAATCACACCACTTCAACATCAAAATGAATCATTCCACTTCAACATTAAATTAATCACACCACTTCAGAATCAATTGAATCACACCACTTCAACATCAATTGAATCACACCACTTCAACATCAATTGAATCACACCATTTCAGAATCAATTGAATCACACCACTGCCGAGATTATGTCCCAAATGGCACACTATTCCCTGTTTAGTGCACTGCTTTTGACGAGAACCATATATACGAAATAGGGTGCCATTTGGCACCGACTCAGGCGCCAGAACGAATCAGTTGGACTGGCCTTTAATTTCCATTGGGGGCACGTTTATTCAACGGACCTTCTATGTGTGCATGCGCTTGCACGTTCACAATTTTTTAAAATGGCTATAATAGTAAAGAGTAAAGACCATAGGCAGCTGGTGAGTTTGAATTTTGTGGAAGCTTACAATCTATCTTACCATTTCGACCGATCTCCGTGCCAGTTATGGTCATTTTTTATATGCAAATTTTCTTGGAACAGTTTAATTTCAAAGTATAACGTTACCCAAAGGGTAAATCTCAATTGTAGTTTGGTGAATCTCAATTGTAGTTCACACTTGATTTTTTTTTTAGAGAGAAGTTCACTATTATGTCCACAAGAGGGCAGTCACAGCTCAGTTAAGTTGTTATAACACACACGCACGCACACACACACACACACACAAGCTCTAGGGGGAAGGTGTGTTTCTCTTTGTTAACAACAACTGACGCACAATCTTTAATATCAGGAAGGATGGTTCAATAATCAAAAAAGTCCCTCGGTATTTGGATTGACAATGATTTAACATTTAAAAAGCATATGAATAAGTTTATTAAGAAACTAAGATTTAAAGTGGGCTTTAAAAAAATAAAAATAGAAACAGATCTTGTCTCTCTCTCTTCAGTCAGCAGATTGTACAGTCAACCTTCCTACCTGTTCTTGATTATGGTGATGCTATTTCTGAACGTGCAGCTGCCACTACTCTAGACCCCCTGAATGCCGTTTATCATAACGCCCTTCGTCTTATCACAGGAGACAGTTGTATTACTCATCACTACATTCTTTACCCGAAAAGGTTGGCGGGACCTCTTTAAAGTCACGTAGATCACATCATTACCCTCTTTTTGTTTGTTTACAAAGCCCTGCTTCATAAGCGTCCCACTTGTCAAACGTCACGGTTAAGATTTAAAATGACAAGTTATGAAACACATTCACAGGGTTGGTTAAATTTTGGATACTCCTTTGGTGTCTACAGAGTTACGTAAATCAGCCTTTCATTTCCTAGCACCCTGTGTTTTGGAATAATCTAAAGACATTTCTATTGGATGCTTTGAAGTCCCTAGTTCAATTGAAACAGATGACAGAGGACTTTTTTTTAATGAGGAATGTGTTTGTTTTCATTGAGTTTTTGTATCGAGGCGACAGGTAGCCTAGTGGTTAGAGGCAGGTAGCCTAGTGGTTAGAGGCAGGTAGCCTAGTGGTTAGAGGCAGGTAGCCTAGTGGTTAGAGGCAGGTAGCCTAGTGGTTAGAGGCAGGTAGCCTAGTGGTCAGAGGCAGGTAGCCTAGTGGTCAGAGGCAGGTAGCCTAGTGGTTAGAGCGTTGGGCCAGTAACCGAAAGGTTGCTGGATCGAATCCCCTGAGCTGACAAGGTAAAAATCTGTTGTTCTGCCACTGAACAAGGCAGTTAACCCACTGTTCCCCGGTAGGCCGTCATTGTAAAATAAGATTTTGTTCTTAACTGATTTGCCTAGTTAAATAAAGGTTCAATAAAAAAATCTTAATGTGTATATTGCCTTTATTTATGTTTAAATATACTTTCCTGTTGTATGGTGCTTGTTTTTGTATTGTGCAAGGCTCATTTGTAAAATAGACCTTAGTCTCTATGACTTCCCTGTTGAAATAAAGGTACATTTGAAAATAAAGAAGAGCCACACACTAGGAGCTCAGATGCAAAAAATATTATATGTCCAACGTTTCGACAGGCAAGCTGTCTTCATCAGGGTATAATCACAAACACTGTGGGGTGACTCGTTTATATAGTGTCAAAGGACACACACAGGTGTCTAATCATGGCCAAGTGTGGCCTAATATCATTGGTTAATTCTGAAATATTAAAATGACATACAAAGAACATACAAAAAAAAAATATACAAAAAACAAATGGATAGCATACGATCATAGATTAGATTTAGGCTACATAAGCCTACAAACAATCACAATGGCAAAGTCACAATCACAAGAATGGTTTCAGATCAAAGTCTATGTTGAGACCGAAGGGAGCGAGGGTCTTTAAATTAAAGATCCAGTCAGCCTCTCGTTTCAACAATAAATTGTCGAGGTCACCCCCTCTCCTAGGGAGGGTGACATGTTCAATGCCAATATAACGCAGAGACGAAATCGAGTGGTTTGCCTCCAAAAAATGGGCCTCAACTGGGTAAGTCAAGTTTTTGCACCTAATGGTGCTACGATGCTCCGAGATACGTACTTTTAATTCACGCTTTGTTTTACCCACATCATTTTTCAAGTTCAAGGAGAGGGGGTACAAAAATGATCAGATTAATATTGCCATAGAGAAAATTCAAAACAAGACGAGACATGACCTTTTTCAAGGTCAGTCTCGTAAAAAGAAGCATTCTTGCGTTCTAACCACCCGCTATTCAAAGTGCTCTGAACAAATTAAGGGAATCGTTCACAACCATTGGCACATTCTAAAATCCGATGATAGTCTCAGTAATGTGTTTTCGGACCTTCCCTTGGTCGTATTCTCGCGGGGTAGAAATCTCAGAAACCAATTGGTAAACTCTGATTTACCACCCCAAGATATTCCTGAACAACGTCTATTTGCGCCCCTACTGGATGGAAATTACAAGTGTAATGGCTGTGCTCAATGCAATGGCACTTATAAATGTAGATCCTTCAAACACCCCCAAACAGGGAAACAGATTCCAATCAAAGGTGTTATTACGTGCTCCACTAAGGCAGTTATTTATCTTATAACTTGTCCTTGTGGTAAAAATTATGTGGGTAAAACAAAGCGTGAATTAAAAGTACGTATCTCGGAGCATCGTAGCACCATTAGGTGTAAAAACCTGACTTACCCAGTTGAGGCCCATTTTTTGGAAGCAAACCACTGGATTTCGTCTCTGCGTTATATTGGCATTGAACATGTCACCCTCCCTAGGAGAGGGGGTGACCTCGATCATTTATTGTTAAAACGAGAGGCTGACTGGATCTTTAATTTAAAGACCCTCGCTCCCTTCGGTCTCAACATAGACTTTGATCTGAAACCATTCTTGTGATTGTGACTTTGCCATTGTGATTGTTTGTAGGCTTATGTAGCCTAAATCTAATCTATGATCGTATGCTATCCATTTGTTTTTTGTATATTTTTTTTTTGTATGTTCTTTGTATGCCATTTTAATATCTCAGAATTAACCAATGATATTAGGCCACACTTGGCCATGATTACAGACACCTGTGTGTGTCCTTTGACACTATATAAACGAGTCATCTTCTTTATTTTCAAGTTTTCCACTCCGCTAGCCAGCACCTCGCCTATATAGGTGTGCGTTTCTTTTTCTTCTAGAAATAAAGGTAAATAACATCACTGGGGCTGAGTTCCATGCCATTCAGGACCTCTATACCAGGCGGTGTCAGAGGAAGGCCTTACAGAAAGGTAGTATATCACTGGGGCCCAACTCCCTGACATCCAGGACCTCTATACCAGGCGGTGTTAGAGGAAGGCCTTACAGAAGGGTAGTATATCACTGGGGCCCAACTCCCTGACATCCAGGACGTCTATACCAGGCGGTGTCAGTGGAAGGCCCTAAAAATGGTCAAATACTCCAGCCACCCAAGTCATAGACTGTTCTAAATGCTACCGCATGGCAAGCGGTACCGATGCACCAAGTCTAGAGCCAACAGCTCATCCCATAAGCCACAGGACTGCTAAATAGTTAGTTAAATAGCTACCCAGACTTTCTGCACTGGCCCTTTTTGAACTAACCTATTTGACTCATCACATATGCTGCTGCTACTGTTTATTATCTGTCACTTTATTCCTAGTTATATGTACATATCTACCTCAACTACCTCGTACCCCTGTACATCGACTCAGTACTGGTACCCCCTGTATGTAGCAATGTTATCGTTGACTCAGTACTGGTACCCCCTGTATGTAGCCATGTTATCATTGACTCCGTACTGGTACCCCCTGTATGTAGCCATGTTATCATTGACTCAGCACTGGTACCCCCTGTATATAGCCATGTTATCACTGACTCAGTACTGGCACCCCCTGTATGTAGCCATGTGATCATTGACTCAGTACTGGTACTTCCTGTATGTAGCCATGTTATCATTGACTCAGTACTGGTACCCCCTGTATGTAGCCATGTTATCATTGACTCAGTACTGGTACCCCCTGTATGTAGCCATGTTATCATTGACTCAGTACTGGTACCCCCTGTATGTAGTCATGTTATCATTGACTCAG
>QNTS01005587.1:18150-59252 GCA_003317085.1 Hucho hucho
ATACACCCAGACACATACACCCAGACACACAGACATACACCCAGACACACACACACAGACATACACCCAGACACACACAGACAGACATACACCCAGACACACACACACAGACATACACCCAGACACACACACACAGACATACACCCAGACACACACACACAGACATACACCCAGACACACACACACAGACATACACCCAGACACACGGTCCCAACGGGAAAGAAGTGATGCTCAGTAACATCACAAACTGTCTTCCTTACATATGTGACTCATTACCTAACCCAGAGAAGACTACTGACAAACATTGTTTTTTAGACTTAGAGACAAGGAAAGATGGAGAAAACGCAGGACAGGAAAGACATTTGTCAATCAGTGAGAGAGGTAGAGATAGAGAGATAAACACACAGAGAGAGAGAGAGAGAGAGAGAGAGAGAGAGAGAGAGAGAGAGAGAGAGAGAGAGAGAGAGCACCTGGAATGGTCCGATTGATTACTTTACTGTGCGTCTATCTTTTTTTCTTGTACCTGGGGTCAGAGGGTAATGTACATCCCAGGTCAGGGGGTAATGTACGTCCCTGTGTGATGATGTGGAGCAGGTCCTGTCCTGTCCACTGACTCACCTATTAGGTTTTCTGCTACTGTGTTGTGTGTGTATGTTTGTGTTGTTTATGCACACCTGTTGGAAGAGATAAACCGGTCAGCTAGTTGACTGCAGGTCCAAATACGTGGTCTGAGGACAACCTGGAACTAGGTCACCTTTTTATCACAAACACTTCTGACATTATAGTGTGATTCCGTTGTGACAATTAAGTAACAATTTTCCTACAAATCACAACTCCAACACCCCTTAACTTCTTCTTTTAAATATCACTTCAATAATTTCAAGTACTGAAATCATGTTAAGAAACACCTTGAGTTCTATTGACTAAATCTTATCACATGCACCTAACACAGCCAAGCTAACACTGATGATGTGTGTTGTGTTCAGTTGCTGTGCATGTTTCATAAGCAGTGTAACTCTGACTTCCTCTATGAGCAGGGAGGCACAGAGAGAGCCCAGTTTGGTTCCGCTGGTGCCCTTATTAAGCCTGTCTTCCAAATGGCACCCTATTCCCTATATAGTGGGCCCTGGTTAAAAGTAGTGCACTAAATAGGGAATAGTGTGCCATTTGGAACTCACATTGTATGATGCATACCTCCTTCCCAGACCAACAGCAGCATCAAGGCTCCCAACCAGTTTAACGTCACTGCAGTCAATTGGCCGTGCGACACGTACAATTGAAGTCGGAAGATTACATACACCTTAGCCAAATACATTTAAACTCAGTTTTTCACAATTCCTGACATTTAATCCTAGTAAGAATTCCCTGTCTTAGATTAGTTAGGATCACCACTTTATTTTAAGAATGTGAAATATCAGAATAACAGTAGAGAGAATGATTTATTTCAGCTTTTATTTATTTCATCACATTCCCAGTGGGTCAGAAGTTACATACACTCAATTAGTATTTGGTAGCATTGCCTTTAAATTGTTTAACTTGGGTTAAACGTTTCGGGCAGCCTTCCACAAGCTTCCCACAATAAAGTTTGGTGAATTCTGGCCCATTCCTCCTGACAGAGCTGGTGTAACTGAATCAGGTTTGTAGGCCTCCTTGCTCGCCAACGCTTTATCAGTTCTGACCACAAATTGTCTATAGGATTGAGGTCAGGGCTTTGTGATGGCCACTCCAATACCTTGACTTTGTTGTCCTTAAGCCATTTTGCCACAACTTTGGAAGTATGCTTAGGGTCATTGTCCATTTGGAAGACACATTTTCGACCAAGCTTTAACTTCCTGACTGACGTCTTGAGATGTTGCTTCAATATATCCACATAATCTTCCTCCTCATGATGCCATCTATTTTGTGAAGTACACCAGTCCCTCCTGCAGCAAAGCACCCCCACAACATGATGCTGCCACCCCCGTGCTTCACGGTTGGGATGTTGTTCTACGGCTTGCAAGCCTCCCTCTTTTTCCTCCAAACATAACGATGGTCATTATGGCCAAACAGTTCTATTTTTGTTTCATCAGACCAGAGGGCATTTCTAAAAAAGTACGATCTTTGTCCCCATGTGCAGTTGCAAACCGTAGTCTGACTTTTTTATGGCGGTTTTGGAGCAGTGGCTTCTTCCTTACTGAGCGGCCTTTCAGGTTATGTTGATATAGGACTCGTTTTACTGTGGATATAGATACTTTTGTACCTGTTTCCTCCAGCATCTTCACAAAGTCCTTTGCTGTTGTTCTGGGATTGATTTGTACTTTTCGCACCAAAGTACATTAATCTCTAGGAGACAGAACGCGTCTCCTTCCTGAGCGGTATGACGGCTGCGTGGTCCCATGGTGTTTCTACTTGCGTACTATTGTTTGTACAGATGAACGTGGTACCTTCAGGCGTTTGCTCCCAAGGAAAAACCAGACTTGTGGAGGTCTACAATTGAAGTCTTGGCTGATTTATTTTGATTTTCCCATGATGTCAAGCAAAGAGGCACTGAGTTTGAAGGTAGGCCTTGAAATACATCCACAGGTACACCTCAAATTGACTCAAATGATGTCAAATAGCCTATCAGAAGCTTCTAAAGCCATGACATAGTTTTCTGGAATTTTTCAAGCTGTTTAAAGGCACAGTCAACTTAGTGTATGTAAACTTCTGACCCACTGGAATTGTGATACAGTGAATAAGTGAAATAATCTGTCTGTAAACAATTGTTGGAAATATTACTTGTGTCATGCACAAAGCAGTTGTCCTAACCGACTTGACAAAACTATAGTTTGTTAACAAGAAATTTGTGGAGTGGTTGAAAAACAAGTTTTAATGACTCCAACTTAAGTTTATGTAAACCTCCGACTTCAACTGTCTACTTGCAGGGAAGTCCTATTTCAAGCCGGATTGCATTTAGCATTTATTACCACATACAAAATGCTATGTGCCTCTGCTACTGTACGTCTCACCGTAGCCACCGGACTGTACATCTCACCGTAGGCACCGGACTGTACGTCTCACCGAATCTCTTCTTCTCATTCGATGTCTCAGTTAATGTCATTGATGTCTTCCATTGCAATGTGTGTGTGTGTGTGTGTGTGTGTGTGTGTGTGTGTGTGTGTGTGTGTGTGTGTGTGTGTGTGTGTGTGTGTGTGTGTGTGTGTGTGTGTGTGCGTGCGCCTATAGCCAGACCACAATCCTTATGCATGATTTAAGCCACATCACTGATGAACTCACTCACCCAATGCATGATAGGGTAGAGTGCCTGCCACACACACACACACACAGAGTTTTGCTGTCTGCACACTGGGGCTGATTAAGTCTCTGGAAACATGAGTAATTTTATTTGACATTATTCGAGACGAAAGTCAAAGTCAATATGCCATTCAATCATGACAGGTGACTGATGTATTAGTAACTAAAGGCATATTAAAGGCCCAGTGCAGTCAAAAACTAGATCTTTCTGTATTTAGTATATATTTCCACACTATGAGGTTAAAATAATACTGTGACATTGTGAAAATTATGATAATTACCAATTAGTGTAAGAGCTATTTAAAAAGACCGCCTGAAATTTCAGCCTATTTTGGTGGGATGGAGTTTTGGCCTACCTGGTGACATCACATAAAACATGTCATGTTAATAGACCAATAAGAAAGAGAGTTCCAAACCTCTCTGCCAATCACAGCTAGTTTTCAGTTTTCCCCTCCCCACTCAGATCACTCCCATACAGTCCTAGTTATTTTTTTGCTTGAGAAATTTCTCTGAGCTAAGAAGCTATTTTTGTTTCTTGTTGACCATTTTAATTGAAAACAATCACAGTTTGGCACTTAATTGTTACCCAGATTAGTGTTTTAAACTGAGATAAATTGGACCTTTAAGTATGAACATCCTGATGGTGACTTCACAGGGACACGTGTAGTACAGATCCCTCAGTTAACCACTGAGGATGTCATACAGTGTATTTAAATGGTCTTTACTTTTATCTGTATTTATCGCTGTTGAATTATCTCTCAACAGGCCACACTATAGGACATCATTCCATGTGTTCCTTAATGGCTGGTTGTTATGTATTCACCACTAATCTATCACAAGGGCAGCCTGCAGTTGCCTATCGACCATACGCTGTAACAATGAAATGGTGGGTTATTCCAATTGATGCAAGATGATAGGACCACGAAACTACTGTAAAACTTGAATTAATAGTCTGGGTGTTAATTTACTTCAATCACTGAACTCAACAGGCACTTATTAGAGGCAGGCTTCTATTTGAGCCAGGCTTCTATTTCCTTAATGCACACAGCTTTTGCTCAATACAATTTTGAAAAGACTACCACAATGTTCATTGTGACCAGTATGACCGGTATAATTATTATTATAACAAATCCATCACAGAACAAACTTGCAAAGACTAGGCTGCCTATCACACACCCCTGTTTTCACGCATCAGAGCTGTGTCCATGGTAACCTCGTAAACAATTCATTTAGACCTGCCGTTTGTTTGAGGCATTTATTTGCTGAAATGACCGGCTATTAAAAGGGGAAGGCTATTTGAGACTCCGCATTTAATTGAAGTTTTACGGTAACAAAATATACCTAATAATGTGCCAGCCTCAATTGGGGTGAGGGTCCTGTGTGACCCACTTTGCCTGCATCCCAAATGGCACCCTATTCCCTATGTAGTACACTATATAGGGAATAAGGTGAAATTTGGGACGCACACTTTGTCTCACCGTAGCCAACATGGCAGGTAGGTTGTGAGGACAAAAACTGTGATGTCAGCATGCTTGGTTGCACCAGGACATTAGCATAAGAGTTACCAGGTACAGAGAGAGACCCAGGAGCGCTGTTATAGCCCAGCTCACATTAGTGCAGGAGCAGACGCCATGACAGATGTGCTCTCATTTAGACAACAGCTCCCTGCTCAGTCAATTTAGTTTTCCTCCTCTTGTAATTCAGATTGTCATCATATTTTATATTTTGGGTGATGTAAGCTAGCACTTGGGTTACATTGGTACCTGTTGGTTCAACCTAAATGTTTTCATTCAAGATACTTTCAGAGATTGTCTCCTGGTGACGATGGTTCAGTCCTGGGAATAGGGGTGGTTCGGTCCTGGGTGTGAGGGTGTTTCAGTCTTGGGGGTGAGGGTGGTTAAGTCCTGGGGGTGGTTCAGTCCTGGGGGTGGTTCAGTCCTGGGGGTGTGGAAAAAAAGGTTCCAAAAGGGTTTTTCGGCTGTCCCCATAAGAAAACCCTTTTTGGTTCCAGGTAGAACCCTTTTGGGTTCCATGTACTGTAGAACCCTGTGTGGAACCCTGTCCCCATAGGGTTCCCCTATGGGGACAGCAGAAGAACCCTTTTAGGTTCTAGATTTAACCTTTTTTTCTAAGAGTGTGTCGTCATACAGTGTTCAGTGCTGTAAAGAATGAAATAGTACATGCATTCCAAAAATAGAACTGCATATAGCCCTAAGAGCTGAGATGGAATGAAGCATTCTGTAAAAGGTCTATTTTAGGCCCTGCACTAAAACTGACATTGGCCTAGCTAAGGAAAACTAAACAGACTAGGGGCACGATGACCACTAAACAGACTAGCTGACTTTGGAAAGGCATGGGAGACATACAGCACCTGGCAAGTCCAGACTCAGTGGGAAACCTGATAGTCGTCAGGTACAAGAATAGCTTGATGGGCCTGCAGTCTGGAAGCTACTCTTGTGACCTGTAACGAACTGTCATATGGCTGCTTGTCCCTGTTAAGGAAAGGAGTGTAACCTCCTCTATACCGGTACTCTGGTTTGAAGAGGACTGTGTGTCTCTTATGCCTCTCTCTTTCCTCTCTTTGCCTCTCTCTCTCATTCCCCTCTTTCCTCTCTACCCTCTTTCTCTCTTTCCTCTCTGCCTCTCTCTCTCTTTCCTCTCCACCCTCTTTCTCTCTTTCCTCTCTCTTTCCGCTCTACCCTCTTTCTCTCTTTCCTCTCTACCCTCTTTCTCTCTTTCCTCTTTGCCTCTCTCTCTTTCCTCTCTACCCTCTTTCTCTTTCCTCTCTTTGCCTCTCTCCCTTTCCTCTCTACCCTCTTTCTCTCTTTCCTCTCTACCCTCTTTCTCTCTTTGCCTCTCTCTTTTCTCTCTTTGCCACTCTCTCTTTCCTCTCCACCCTCTTTCTCTCTTTCCTCTCTACCCTCTTTCTCTCTTTCCTCTCTCTTTCCTCTCTTTGCCTCTCTCTATTTCCTCTCTTTGCCTCTCTCAGGACGTCATAAGAACGTAGGCCTGAATCAGAGTTTATTCTTAATTGACTTGTCCGGTGAAATAAAGGTTAAAAGCTTATGCGAGGCATGTGATACAGTGATAACAGTCTGAATGTGGATAGATAAAGAGGGAGGGAAAAAAGGAACCGTTGATAAAGAGAGGAATCCTGCAGACGTCATATTTCCCTGCTCAGTAAGAAAAGCAGGTCTATTCTCTGTGTACAGTGTCACATCTCAGAGTATAAGTCCCCAATGGCACCCTATTCCCTATCTAGTGCAATACTTTTGACCAGAGGTCTATGGGGCCCTAGTCAAAAGACCACTATAGGGAATAGGGTGCCACTGGGAATACAAGCAGACTGAACCCATGAATGTCCACATATCACATAACGTCCTGCTTGCTCACTTTTACTGGAAGTAAAGACACAATCCAATGACAAAGGCCTAAAAGTGCTGTCTGTGTCAAACAAAATCAAATAATAATACATTGCGAGGCCTATCATATTATTTTATATTCATAATAATCATTGTGTTATCATCATTATAATTAGGCAATCATACTTTTCGTAATTGTTGTTATCAATTGAATCATCATAATTATTTCTCTACAGCATCATATTGCCTCCAAATGTATTAGCTACTAAACTGTGTGTGTGTGTGTGTCAAACAAAATAAATAGTATTTGTCACGTGCTTCGTAAACAACAGGTGTAGACTAACACTGAAACGCTTACTGACGGGTCCTTTTCCAACATTTCACATTTCATTTTCCATTTGAGTAATTTAGCAGACGGTCTTATCCACAGCGACATACAGGAACATTCAGAGTTAAGTGCCTTGCTCAAGGGCACATCGGCAGATTTTTTTCAAAACACAGACCTTTCGGTTACTGGACCACCACTACCTGTTGCAGAGCTAAAGATACAAATGTAAGAAATCATTTGGAGACAATAAACACAGGGAGTACCAGTACAGAGTCAATGGGCAGATATATACAGGGAGTACCAGTACAGAGTCAATGTGCAGATAAATACAGGGAGTACCAGTACAGAGTCAATGTGCAGATATATACAGGGAGTACCAGTACAGAGTCAATGTGCAGATATATACAGGGAGTACCAGTACAGAGTCAATGTGCAGATAAATAGGGAGTACCAGTACAGAGTCAATGTGCAGATATATACAGGGAGTACCAGTACAGAGTCAATGTGCAGATATATACAGGGAGTACCAGTACACAGTCAATGTGTGTACCAGGTACAAGGTAATTGAGGTAGCTACAAAAGGGTTCCAAAAGGTTTCTGTGGCACTCCCCATAGGAGAACCCTTTTTGGTTCCAGGTAGAACTCTATTTGGTTCCATGTAGAACCCTCTGTGGAAAGGGTTCTACATTGAACACAAAAGGGTTCTAACTGGAACCAAAATGGGTTCTTCAAAGGGTTATCCTATGAGGACAGCCCAATAACCCTTTTTGGTTCTAGATAGCACCTTTTTTTCTAAGAGAGTATGTACATATAGGTAGGGGTAAAGTGACTAGGCAACGGGATAGATAATAGACAGTAGCAGTAGCATATGTGGTGAGTGTGAAAGTGTGTGAGTGTGTGTGGCGTCAGTATGCAAGTGTGCGCGTGTTTGTGTGTGTGGGAGTATGTAGTGTGTGCAGAGGCGTCATGCCCATAGCTGGCACAGGGGAATGTGCCCCTTCAGATTTGACCTGTAAAAAAAATAAAAATACACATACAGTGGGGCAAAAAAGTATTTAGTCAGCCACCAATTGTGCAAGTTCTCCAACTTAAAAAGATGAGAGAGGCCTGTAATTTTCATCATAGGTACACTTCAACTATGACAGACGAAATGAGAAAAAGAAATCCAGAAAATCACATTGTAGGATTTTTAATTTATTTATTTGCAAATTATGGTGGAAAATAAGTATTTGGTCAATAACAAAAGTTTATCTCAATACTTTGTTATATANGGGATAGATAATAGACAGTAGCAGTAGCATATGTGGTGAGTGTGAAAGTGTGTGAGTGTGTGTGGCGTCAGTATGCAAGTGTGCGCGTGTTTGTGTGTGTGGGAGTATGTAGTGTGTGCAGAGGCGTCATGCCCATAGCTGGCACAGGGGAATGTGCCCCTTCAGATTTGACCTGTAAAAAAAATAAAAATACACATATATATATATATAAATATATATATATACAGTACCAGTTAAAAGTTTGGACACACCTACTCATTCAAGGGGTTTTCTTTATTTATTTTTTTACCATTTTCTGCATTGTAGAATAATAGTGAAGACATCAAAACTATGAAATAACACATATGGAATCATGTAGCTTCAAACAGCTGAAAATACAATATTTTTAGTTATTGAAAATATATTTCATAGTGGTTTAGATGGTACAATGACATTAGCTCTACACTGCTTGTTGCTTGTTTTGTCACATAAAACAAAATTAAGCTAAACTATTAGTTTAGCAACCAGGAAATGGAGGAGCAATTTCTGCATATTGCACCTTTAAGCATAATGATTATGGCTCTAAATTACAAGAGAACTCTGTATTAGGTATTCAAAAAATGCTAAATTCTCCAACTTCCACCTCCCAGCCATCCTCATGTACTTTGTGCTCCCTGTTTTCTGGTGTGCATGATGTCCCTGAGTGTGGGTGTGTCACTGTAACTATGTGTGAGTGTGTGGATAGAGTCCTGTGTGTGTGTACATAGAGTCTGTGCAGGAGAGTTAGTGCAAAAAAGTGTGTGTGTGTTTGTGTGTGTTTTACAAAACTGTTACAGCGTAGCCTACGTGTAGCCTACTTGCACAGCAGCAACAGTCCAGGTTTTAAAGGGGTTAATGCTCTGTCACGTGAACGGTTCCCTGTCGCTTGAAGGAGCTTCTCTTTTCCAAAAGTGAACTTCATAATAGTAGCAGGCAGCCTAGTAATGGACTATTACCTGTCTAAATGGTACCTGTTATAAAAACAACTTGCCATATCTATTTGACCATGATTCCTATCGGTTAGGCAACAGGCGCAAACAAGCTAGTGTCCACAAGCTAGTGTCCACAAGCTAGTGTCCACAAGCTAGTGTCCACAAGCTAGTGTCCACAAGCTAGTGTCCACAAGCTAGTGTCCGGTGTAAGCAAAAGGTCGGGATGGACTGACGTGCTGCCAGTAGGGGGATTGACAACGCGCTGAGGTGATAGCAGTGGAGAAGGTGATGTCGTAAAGCAGAGAGTGTCGTAAACCAGGTGCAGCTGAGGGAGGGAGGGAGGGAGGTAGAGAGGAGAGAGGAGGGGGTAACGGGAGGGAGGGGGGGAGGTGTGGGGGGCTGACTCGCTCCGGCAGCATTCAGACACAGCGAAAGGATCATGGCGGATGGCCCCAGGTGTAAGCGCAGAAAACAGGCGAACCCGAGGAGGAATAACGGTAAGTCAAACTCCGTAAAAACGACGGGAAACGATTCAGTGAGACGGACTACGTACTTTTGTGTTAATTTAACTCTGTTCGTCGACTTTTGGGACTTTTCTGAACAACGTTTTAGGGACTTCAAGTGCTGGAAAGTAGTAAGTAGCCTATATTCCCGTGTGCTGTGTACCGTTATACCTGTCTCGCTTCTCTCTCCGCCTAGCGGTGCATTGCTCGAGTGTACCGTTATACTCGCCTCTCATCCCGTGGACTGGAGGTTCACTTTTCTCCTGGTTTTTCCAATAGACAAGCTGCAGTGTGTTATATTTGTTCAAATAAATCGTGACGTTTGCTACCTTTTTGCTCAACAAAAACTTCTAAGCTAAGCAGGCTAGCTTGCTAAAGTGCTGTCCCAGCCATGCAGTTCAGTTAAGCTGAGCCACCTGATATTTTGTGCTGAAAAATAACGAGGAGAAAACGGTAATATCTAATAGTTGGTCTTGTTTTACTACCGGGTAGCAGAGTTATTTGAGTGTGATGGAATATTCAGCAATGTGCTTTCTGTAGAGTCACTGATTGCATGTCATTCTCGACTTGCATTATATTATTATCTAAAATAAATAGGTACATATTTTATTCGGGATTGTGTTGAGTTGTTTTGGATAACAACCCCTCCGGTCAACTGCCCGCAAAACTTTTTTAATACATTGTTTGCCGCGTGGTTTGCTTAAAGGTAAGAGCTGTGTTGTACAAATTGTTGTTTTATTTAGCCACTTTTGTTAACTTAGATTTGAATATATTACACTCAGGCATCTCGTGGTATGCTTTTTGGGTAGCATAACATTGTTTTGGGAATGGTAGGTGATATGTTTTAGTCCTCAAAATAGAGCTTATTGAATAACTTGTGATGATTTTCATTTGTGGAAGATAAGCTGATTTGTGGAAGATAGTAGTTTACCTGTTATGCTGGGTGGTGCAAGCAATGCAGGAAAGAAATGGCGTCATACAGGTTTCCTATGTGTGCGAGCAACTGCTGCAGTCTCTAGAAGGAATCTAGCTATGCAGCAACATCAGCGCCAGCTGCCTTGACATTCTGTCTTAACTTCACATGGAATTTTTCTCTTTTATTTTATTTGGTTGTGAAGCATATAGTTCAATTGCGCTACAGGAACATAAATAGGATAATGGTTCTCAGTTTGCTAAATACACAAAACACCATAGAAAACACACAACATTATAGCTACAATAACCTAGAACAGCTATGTATATTTCCGATGTAGCCTAATCAATCACTTGATTTATGAAGTTTGTCTGCAGATTATTGTAGCTTGGATTTGACTTTACATTTTATCAGAAAAGTGTAGCTTCCTCTCATTGGATAACCTATTACCTGTGTTCTACCTAGCTTCCTCACTTTCACTCAACCTACCAGCCAATGAAATCTTATTTTAGGTAAAAACCGTTATATGAGTAGTGAGATGAGGGGCTGGAAACGGAAAGCACCTTTTCATGTGGCCGCTGACGACACGAGCTGTGACACAGAGTTGAGCGCCGTGCGCAGGCAGGAGCCGTGAACATGTACACCTGAACAGGGAAAACGGGGCTCGCAAATGTCCTCCTATAAAAACATACCTGTGGTGCTTATCTGTACAGTATTATTTGCACAGATTGCGGGGACGTGTTTGTTTATTTTAAACCTATATTTATTCTAGAGCAGACGCGGGAAAAGACTCCAAAACGCTGCAGCAAATGGCAACTTGTGCAGGTAGAAAGAAAATGGTTTGGTTTATAGTTTACCCGTGCATGGATGTGTCAGCGTCAGAAGCTTGTTTCTCAATGTTCATTGGCTTTGTTCTCGCTGGATTCTACCCCCCCCCCCCCCCCTCCCCTACAAACGTACATGATGTCCTATGTGTTCGTGTTTGATTATGATGTTTTTTGTTCCGTTATTTTTCTTTTGTCGGAACGAGTGATGTTTAGTGTCCTCTAGTGTAGCCTAGCGCCCTGTGTGTGTCACCGTGCAGACAGGCAAGAAAGAATAGGTTGTGCAGGAAAATGAAAGTGATGCATAAGGTGGTTGCGAATGCGAATGACTCCGCTATTTTCAGTAGACGAATAGGTAGCAATAGGCTCTGTGAAACAGGCAGCACCCGCTAAATGTTTTCCATCTGTTGTTTTCAATTATATTGTTATGCAATTTCCGAGTGGGTCGATGGAATGGAATGGCGGTGTGTACCGTTACTGCAGTGAAGGCGGGTTTTAGGTTAAGAGACGGACAGGTATGCAAGGTGATGCAACACCTATGAAGGTGCCTCGAATTATATACTTCGGTCGTTATTATTGTTTTAATGTACATCCGGCATATTCAATTAATTTGATCACGTATTGTTTATGATGGCAAGGTATATTAGTTAGTGTTGTTTCTAACAGGCAATGATTCGCTTCTCTCTGAATAACGGTACACATCAAGATGGCAAAGGTGCTTTTGCTCATTTCACCTTATTTTCACCTCCGCCCTCAGGTTTGTTTCCAGGTCTTGCTCTTCATGGCATTTTATTTTAGCCTTACACTTTATGTTTTACTCCCCTTTGTCATTTTTTTTTGTAATTCTATAATCTTTTATTGTAAAAAAACAAAAACATGAACTCGCATTTATTAATAATCTGCGTTACATCTGAAATAATGAATTGCATATTTGACTGATGGGATATGTTTACATTATTGATGAGTAATAACGGAAAGAACGGTGTTATTTCATGAAGCACTCCCTCCCAGTAGCAAGTCAAAAGATGCAAGAGCAGGCAGGGTGTCACGTGGTGTCTCTCCGCCCTACATGGGGGGATGTTTTCACCTTGATGCTGTTTCTTCTCGGGTCCTTGACGCTGCTATTTCCATCTTGTAGCCAATTATGGTATCATAGCCTACTTCAGATTTTTTAAATGTTTTTACAAGTTGATAAGTGTGTGTGTGTGTGCATTTGTGTGTGTGTGAGTGTGTGAGTAAGACCTCCTGCTGAGTGACAGTTGAGAGGAATCAAGGCTGCTCACAGTGCCCTGCCTTGACAGATGAAGGTCTGGGTTACGCCCCAAATGGCACCCTATTCCCTGTATAGTGCACTACTTTTAACCGGGGACCTATTCCCTGTATAGTGCACTACTTTTGACTGGGGCACCCATAGGGCTCTGGTCAAAAGTCAAATAAAATAAAATCAAGCTTTATTCAGACAGCACATTTCAGACATGGAATGCAACACAATGCGCTGTACAGGGGGAAAAAAACTCATAAAAACTATGAAAATAAAAATGGAAATATTCACTAGACAACAGACATAAGAGGATAAAAAACAAAATAATTACAATACAGACTGAACGTGTGTCCTGGCCTGGTTAAGCACTGCTTTTGTCACGCCTCCGTCATCCAACACCCTCCTCCTCTCTGTCTCTCCCTCTGTCTCTCTCTCTCTCCTCCTCTCTGTCTCTCCCTCTGTCTCTCTCTCTCTCTCTCCTCTCTGTCTCTCCCTCTGTCCTCTGTCTCTCTCTCTCTCTCTCTCTCTCTCTCTCTCCCTCTCTGTCTCTCTCTCTCTCCCNCCCCCCCCCCCCTCTCTGTCTTTCTCAATTCAATTTAAGGGCTATATTGGCTTGGGAAACATATGTTAACATTGCCAAAGCAAGTGAAGTAGATAATGAACAATAGTGAAATAAGCAATAAAAATGAACAGTAAACATTACACTCACAGAAGTTCCAAAAGAATAAAGACATTTCAAATGTCATATTATGTTTATATACAGTGTTGTAACGATGTACAAATGGTTGAAGTACAAAAGGGAAAATAAATAAGCATAAATATGGGTTGTATTTACAATGGTGTTTGTTCTTCACTGGTTTCCCTTTTCTTGTGGCAACAGGTCACAAATCTTGCTGCTGTGATTGCACACTGTGGTATTTCACCCAGTAGATATTGGAGTTTATCAAAATTGGATTTGTTTTGGAATTCTTTGTGGGTCTGTGTAATCTGAGGGAAATATTTGTCTCTAATATGGTCATACATTTGGCAGGAGGTTAGGAAGTGCAGCTCAGCTTCCACCTCATTTTGTGGGCAGTGTGCACATAACCTGTCTTCTCTTGAGAGCCAGGTCTGCCTACGGCGGTCTCTCTCAATAGCAAGGCTATGCTCACTGAGTCTGTACATAGTCAAAGATTTCCTTCATTTTGAGTCAGTCACAGTTGTCTGGTATTCTGCCACTGTTTACTCTCTGTTTAGGGCCAAATAGCATTCTAGCTTCTAGCTGTTAATTCTTTCCAAAGTGTCAAGTAATTATATTTTTGTTTTCTCATGATCTCTCTCTCTCTCTCTCTCTCTCTCTCTCTCCCCTCTCTTTCAATTCAATTCAAAGGGCTTTATTGGCATGGGAAGCATATGTTTACATTGCTAAAGCAAGTGAATAGATAATATTTCCTCTCACTCTCTCTGCAGAGGCTGTAATTTAACACAGCAATTTGGGAGTATAGGAATGTGTGCTCATATTAACATACCTCGCAGTATAAACACAGCCCGTAGCTGCTTAGGATTTCAGTCAGACTCACTACTATGTCCCAAATGGCACAGTATTCCCTATATAGTGCACTACTATAATACCCCATAAGGCTCTGGTCAAAAGTAGTGCACTATATAGGGAATAGGGCTCAATTTGGGACTGTTTGACCTGATTAAAGATGAGACAAATCCATGGTTGAAGTGAGTGAAGTCAGACCCCCAAAGGCTGCGTGCGTGGTTGTTACCGTTTCTGATGGCGAGTGGTGGAGATGAAAACGATGTCTAGATATTCATTATTTAACAGTATATTTTGAATATTAAATGAAAGCCATTCTACTGTGACTTTGACGTGCCTACTGGCTAAATGGTCCTAGTATATTTAGGACGGCAGGTAACCGAAATGTTGCTGGTGTGCCGATGTGCCCTTGAGCAAGGCACTTAAAACGAATTGCTCCTGTAAGTCGCTCTGGATAAGAGCGTCTGCTATATGACGTACATCTACAGAAGGTTCTAATTCACACGTTGCAGTGGCCACAGCAGCCCTGACTGTGTTGATTGACCTGTGACCACAGTGTCACATAAAATGTCACGTTCTCCTCATTCTAAGAGCCTTCTTCTAAGAGCCTGAGGCACTGTGTCCATGTCCCTTTAATGAAAGGGTCCTGAGGAGTGACAAAGGGCTACAGGATGTCCTTGGGCATGTCTAGATAGAATATAGCTTTTGTAAAATTAACCTTAACCTAATTCTCCTAACCTGTTACATTAATTATCCTAACCTGCTACATTAATTATCCTAACCTGCTACATTAATTATCCTAACCTGTTACATTAATTCTCCTAACCTGTTACATTAATTATCCTAACCTGTTACATTAATTATCCTAACCTGCTACATTAATTATCCTAACCTGTTACATTAATTCTCCTAACCTGTTACATTAATTATCCTAACCTGCTACATTAATTATCCTAACCTGTTACATTAATTCTCCTAACCTGTTACATTAATTATCCTAACCTGCTACATTAATTATCCTAACCTGCTACATTAATTATCCTAACCTGCTACATTAATTATCCTAACCTGTTACATTAATTATCCTAACCTGCTACGAAAAGTACATTTTGACAAAAGCTGTATCCCTTGTAGACAAAACCGATGTCTTTGGCCTAAACTCCAACTCTCCCCTTTTATGGTAGAGGGGGAGGTGCATCGAGACTGGGGGAGGGGCTGCTGTGACTAATGTGTGTGTGTGTGTGTGTGTGTTTAGAAAGGTGGAAACGTCTCTTTTCCTCTGGGCTTTGCATAACAACATGGCCTCCTCTTGTTCAGATTTAATTCATGTGTGGCTGCCTGCAAGGGTAAAGCACATGGTCCATGTAAGTCTATTGTGTTGTAATGAAATTACGTAGCCAGATAACGCCTATCACCTCCCTGTTTGTGAGAAATGGCTTATCTATTCAGATGAAGTAGGCTATGTATTATAATGCATTTATACTTGTGTAAAACCTATCCTACATCAAGTGATACAAAATACTGAACTGCAGGGTCGTATTCATTAGTGCACACTGTAACAAAAACATTTTGCGACGGAAAATGAAAAACAAGCGATTCTTATTGGACAAGTTACGGTAGTCCCTGCTTGTTTCGGACAGTTGCTTCTGTTTCGTTCCTAGTGAATACGAACCAGGTATAAACAAAGGTATTTCTCAACCTTCTGAAAGAGACCTCATCAAGGTGTAATTAAGCAATAATGCCAGAGGGCGTGTGGTATATGGCCATTATACCACAAAAGTTGCCTTATTGCTATTATAAACTGCTTACCAACGTAATTAGAGCAGAAAAATACATGTTTTGTCATACCCGTGGTATATGGTCTGATATACTATGGCTGTCAGCCAATCAGCATTCAAGGCTTGAACCACCCAGTTTATAATGTCAGTTAGTCCACGCTATGTCCAGCATTTTACCCTGTGAGCAGAAAGGTATATCATAGGTACAGGCCTTTATAATGTCAAACCATAGGCTGATCATAACTCAGAGGCAGTTCTAACAGTTGGAGTGTATCTCGGGTTGGTACAGCATGGCGCTTCCAATGCCAGGGTTGTGGGTTCGATTCCCACGGGGGACCATTCCAAAAAGTATGAAAATGTATGTAAATTACTAAATGTAAATGACTAAATGTAAAAAATAAATGATTTGAGAGAGGGTTAGACTGTTTTCTTAAAGGCTTCCAGAGTACACCACATTATTGTTTGAGGAACTTAATTCCAGAAATAACCTGTTTTTCTTCTCTCTCTCTCTCTCTCTCTCTCTCTCTCTCTCTCTCTCTCTCTCTCTCTCTCTCTCTCTCTCTCTCTCTCTCTCTCTCTCACACCAGCTTGATTCAGTCACCTGAATAACATGAAGCAACAGCCTATTGTGTCTGGTGATGGCCGATGCTTAGGCTATTATGTGCCCAGGCTTCTGAGTGAAAGAAGGCCCAGTGAGAAAGGCCTCAGGTTGTGTCCCAAATGGCACCCTATTCCCAATGTAGTGCCCTACGTTTGACCAGGGACCAAGGGCTCTTTTTTTCACCAGGGCCCATAGAGCTCTGGTCAAAAGTAGGGCACTATTTAGAGAATAGGGTGCGATTTGGTGCGCGACCCTAGTTACCTTTGCCGTTGACCGGCCTCCCTCCTACCTCAGCCAGTGATGTGTGTGTGAGGAAGAAGAAAGAGTCCATTCAGAGGAGTGTGACGGGGGGGACTCTCTTTCTTTCACCCTCGGCTGGTGGGAAACCCTCTCCTTATTCTCCACCAGCTCATTTGCATATCCTCCCATTCTCTTTTTTTATTGAGGCCTCAGCAAGGAATACAGAGTGAGTCACTCCACTCCAGGAATTTATGAAATCATTTGAAATCTCCCCAGCTAAGCCTTTAGTCCCACAGGGCATATACACTATATATACAAAAGTATGTGGACACCCCTTCAAATTAGTGGAGTTGGCTATTTCAGACACACCCGTTGCTGACAGGTGTATGTAAATTGAGCACATATGGGCCGCCCGAGTGGCGCAGCGGTGAAAGGCACTACTACAGACCCGGATTCGATCCCGGGCCGTATCACAACCGGCCGTGACCGTGAATCCCATAGGGCGGCGCACAATTGGCCCAGCGTTGTCCGGGTTAGGGGAGGGTATGGGTGGAGGGGACTTTACTTGGCTCATTGTGCTCTAGCGACTCCTTGTGTGGGCCGGGCGCCTGCAGGCTGACTTCTGGGTAAGCGGGTGGGTGTTAAGAAGTGCGGTTTGGCGGGTCATGTTTCGGAGGACGCATGACTCGACCTTTGCCTCCCGAGCCCGTTGGGGAGTTGCAGTGATGAAAAAAGATCAAAATTGGGAGAAAAAGGTTGTAAAATAATTGTAATAATAATAATTTTGACCGCCTAAACGCAATATCTATAGACAAACATTTGCACTAGCATGGCCCATACTGAAGAGCTCGGTGACTTTCATCATAGGATGCCACCTTTCCAACAAGTCAGTTCATCAAATTACTGTCCTGCTAGAGCTGCCCCGGTCAACTGTAAGAGCAAAAACAGCTCAGCCGCGAAGTGTTAGGCCACACAAGCTCACAGAACGGTACCGCCGAGTGCTGAAGTAAGTAGCGCGTAAAAAATTGTCTGTCCTCAGTTGCAACACTCACTACCGAGTTCCAAACTGCCTCTGGAAGCAACGTCAGCACAATAACTGTTCGTCGGGGAGCTTCATGAAATGGGTTTCCTTGGCTGAGCAGCCGCAGACAAGCCTAAGATCACTATGCGCAATGCCAAGCGTCGGCTAGAATGGTCTAAATCTTACCGCCATTGGACTCTGGAGCAGTGGAAGCGGATTCTCAGGAGTGATGAATCACGCTTCACCATCTGGCAGTCCGATGGACGAATCTGGGTTCGTTGGATGCCAGGAGAACTCTACCTGCCGAATGCATAGTGCTAACTGTAAAGTTTGGTGGAGATCGATGTGGAAGAACTTTACTGGCCTGATTAATGCTCTTGTGGCTGAATGGAAGTAAGTCCCCACAGCAATGTTCTAACATCTAGTCTATTGGAAAGCCTCCCCAGAAGAGTGGAGGCTGTTATAGCAGCAAAGGGGGGACCAACTCCATATTAATGCCCATGATTTTGGAATGAGATGTGCGACGAGCAGGTGTCCACATGCCTTTAGTCATGTAGTGTATATATTTTGTCGAATTCGGGCTACTGCTGGCCTGGGGTGGGTCTGGCTGATTTTCCTGTCCTCCCTGGTGGTTGTCATTGAAATACTGTAGTTTCTATACCTGTGATATCTTTTATAAACAGACAGGTCATTTGTCTTCACTAACATGGTTCTCTAACATTATCCCAAAGCCATAATACGGACAGCACGGTAATAAGGAGAGGCTAGGAGTTTATGCTGGAGTGGGCTGGCTGTGGAGTTAACAGTACGGAGGAGCTGTGATGTAGCCTAATGAGGGATCATTAGCTAGTGCTAACAGCTGCTGTGATGGTTTTAGTGCTACTCTCTGGAGGACATATAGTATTGCATGTCTTTATCTGAGACCAGGTTGCTTGTTGCTGAGTAACAACAAAGGAGAATTACGTGAATAATTTACGTTGGCAGTTAGGGGAACTAACGACAAAGGTTAGGTGAATTTACATAGCGGGTTAGGTGAAATGGGTTAAGTTTAGAATAAGGGTTAGGGGAAGGGTTAGCTAAAATGCTACAGTTGTCCCTGACGCTACTCAAACACGTAACCTTTGGATTGCTAGACGGTCACGGATAACACCCGACCATCCTCCCCGACCAACCTCCCTACTTTTGTTTCTGTGTAAAGTCGCTAGACCATTGGTAGGTATCATACGTATTGGAGGTGCTCAGAAATACATCAAGTTATTTCTCTGAGGCCAGGCTGGGGTGGGAGGAAGAGTGGGTGGAGGAGGAGGAGAAGGGAGAGAGAGACCTCCCAGCAAGCACCTTGCCTAAGCCTAGCAGTTCTTGGTTGTGTCCCAAATGGCACGCTATTCTCTATACCTGAATGGCACCCTATTCTCTATATCCAAATGGCACCATATTCTCTATATCCAAATGGCACCCTATTCTCTATATATGAATGGCACCCTATTCTCTATATCCAAATGGCACCCTATTCTCTATATCCAAATGGCACCCTATTCTCTATATATGAATGGCACCCTACTCTCTATATCCAAATGGCACCCTATTCTCTATATCCAAATGGCACCTTATTCTCTATATCCCAAATGGCACCCTATTCTCTATATCCCAATGGCAACTTATTCTTTATATCCCAATGGCACCCTATTCTCTATTTCCAAATGGCACCCTATTCTCTATATCCCAATGGCAACTTATTCTCTATATCCCAATGGCAACTTATTCTCTATATCCTAATGGCACCTTATTCTCTATATCTGAATGGCACCGTATTCTCTATATCCTAATGGCACCTTATTCTTTGAATTCCAATGGCACCCTATTCTCTATATCCCAATGGCACCTTATTCTTTATATCTCAATGGCACCTTATTCTCTATTTCCAAATGGCACCATATTCTCTATCTGAATGGCACCCTATTCCGTATATAGTGCACTACTTTGGTACACTGTAAAAATAGAAAGACTCAGAACACCATGATTGTGTAGTGAAACCATGAGAAGTGTTTGGAGGGTGTTTCAATGGAAACCCATTGTAAGTGTTCTGATACACAGAAGTTTTTTTTTTAAAAACAGAATACAAGTAAAATCTGAATATTGGTGTTTTTAAGAGAGTTTGGGGGGGGGGGGGTTCGGTGCATGTGAAAGGCAACAAAATCTATATGTTTTTTGTGTCTCTCATACAATCAACTGGTTAGGAAATGAAAATGGTTTATAGCATAAGAATATTTTCATGATAAGGGCGTATGGAGAATATTTTTGTCGAATTCTACCTTTTTCAATGCTTAATTTAGACGGATTAGAAACAGGAGGAGACAGAGAAGGAGTGAAAGTGGGACAGCCGGAGGCTGAACCCCCGACTTCTGGGGCAGTAAGATGGCACATTTCATTGAAATTTCATTGGCATTTTACACACTCAACCACACAGCCACACTGTACTTAATAAAAACAACCAACATATACTTAATAAAACTAATTTAATTTTACAAAAAGAATTCGGAATAAATCCAATTTACTATGTTGCTCTTTTATGAGGATAACCAAAGATAGAGATAATTGAGTGAATATACTCTTTGGACGTCTTTTAAATTAACCTTAAATTAACCTCCTTGCACTTCCTATCTTGCCACATGGTTCTGTTTTTAGAGGATTGTTGGTAATATAATTTTTTTACACTTTATGATTCTTATATACAATGTTGTATGCATGTTTAAAGAAATAAAAGTATACTTCTATATTAGCATTAAGCAGCTTGTTGTGCCATGAGGTGTAATGGATCATGATGAACAGATATCGAAACCATTAGGCAAAATGACGTTCAATGATGAGACAACCCATTCCCACTTTTCCAACTTCTGACGATCGAGACAAATACAGTATCCTGTGATCCTTGTTGTAAAACCTCTAGTTACTGCTGGTGGATTGAGCACTGTGCTTACCTGCCTAAATTGGCACATTATCAGATAAACTGCATGGCCAACAGTATCATCCAACATCTCATTCCAAAGTCATGGGTATTAATATGGAGTTGGTCCCCTCTTTGCTGCTATAACAGCCTCCACTCTTCTGGGACGTTTTCCACTAGATGTTGGAACATTACTGCGTGGACTTGCTTCCATTCAGCCACAAGAGCATTAGTGAGGTCGGGCACTGATGTTGAGCGATTAGGCCTGGCTCACAGTCGGCATTCCAATTCATCCCAAAGGTGTTTGATGGGGTTGAGGTCAGGGTTCTGTGCAGGCCAGTCAAGTTCTTCCACACCGATCTTGACAAACCATTTCTGTATGGACCTCGGTTTGTGCACAGGGGCATTGTCATGCTGAAACAGAAAAGAGCCTTCCCCAAACCGTTGCCACGAAGTTGGAAGAACAGAATCGTCTAGAATGTCATTGTATGCTGTAGCATTAAGATTTCCCTTCACTGGAACTAAGTGGCCTAGCCCGAACCATGAAAACAGCCCCAGACCATTATTCCTCCTCCACCATACTGGCACTATGTATTGGGGCAGGTAGTGTTCTCCTGGCATCTATCAAACCCAGATTTGTCCGTCGGACTGCCAGATGGTGAAGCATGATTCAGCACTCCAGAGAACGCGTTTCCACTGCTCCAGAGTCCAGTGGCGGTGAGCTTTACACCACTCCAGCCGACTCTTGGCATTCCGCATGGTGATCTTAGGCTTGTGTGCGGCTGCTCGGCCATGGAAACCCATTTCATGAAGCTCTATACGAACAGTTATTGTGCTGACGTTGCTTCCAGAGGCAGTTTGGAACTCGATAGTGAGTGTTGCAACCGAGGACAGACGATTTTTACGCTCTACACGCTTCAGCACTCGGTTTTCCCGTTCTGTGAGCTTGTGTGACCTATCACTTCGCGGCTGAGCCATTGTTGCTCCTAGACGTTTCCACAAAAATCACAAAATCAACACTTACAGTTGACCGGGAAAGCTCTAGAAGGGCAGAAATTGACTTGTTGGAAAGGTGGCATCCTATGACGGTGCCACGTTGAAAGTCTCTGAGCTCTTCAGTAAGGCCATTCTACTGCCAATGTTTGTCTATGGAGATTGCATGGCTTGGTGCTCAATTTTATACACCTGTCAGCAACGGGTGTGGCTGAAATAGCCTAATCCACTAATACTTTTGGCCATGTAGAGTATATAAATCAATGTTAAACATTCAAATGCTCCAGAAGGGATCTAATTGTGCGCTAGACAGGATGTGAAACATCATCATAGTGTTTAGAAGCTTTAGAGAGAGGAAACGGCACCAAAAGAGAAGGGATCTAGTTCTGCACTAAACAGAACTCGAAACACCAAGATAGTGTTTTCAACTTTTTCCAGTAGGCTCCCAGACCTTGGCAAGGTGTTGCACACAGTGGTGTAAGGTACTTAAGTAAAAATGCTTTAAATCACTACTTAAGTAGTTTTGGAGGGTATTTATACTTTACTTTACTATTTATGGCAACTTTTACTTTTACTTCACTACATTCCTAAAGAAAATAATGTACTTTTTACTCCATACATTTTCCCTGACACCCAAAAGTACTCGTTACATTTTGACAGGAAAATTATCCAATTGACACACTTAACATCTCTACTGCCTCTGATCTGGCGGACTCACTAAACACAAATGCTTTGTTTGTAAATTATGTCTGAGTGTTGGAGTGTGCCCCTGGCTAACAGTAAATAAATAATAAATTAATGGTGCCCTCTGGTTTGCTTAATATAAGGAAGTTGAAATTATTTATACTTTTACTTTTGATACTTAAGTATATTTGAAACAAAATACTTTTAGACTTTTACTCAAGTAATATTTTACTGGGTGACTTTCACTTTTACTTGAGTGATTTTCTAAGAGGTATCTTTACTTTTACTCAAGAATGAAAATGGAGTACTTTTTCTACCACTGGTTGCGCAACACATGGTTAAGTGGTTTTGCAACACACCACGTCATGTTTCAAAACATCTCAGGATGAGGTGTTTCAATACTCCAGCAAAGTTAAGGTTATGTCTCGTCTCCATCGCGCTGGTGGCAGCTCAGTTGCCACTAGTTTTGGTGTTACAAAGCATTTCATTTTAACTGTAGAGTATAGGCCATAGGATGCCGTTTCTGACTCAACTGTAGTCTCTGAAGACATATATCAGGTCCAGACACATGGGCGAGGGGGACTGTACTCTACAAAGAGGGCCCTGGGAGTGTGTGTGTGTGTGTGTGTGTGTGTGTGTGCGTGCGTGCGTGCGTGCGTGCGTGCGTGCGTGCGTGTGTGGAACACTGGAAAGGTTTGTTGTTGTGGAGCAGATTGATGATCGAAAGACATTACCTAATATGGGTTTATGTGCAGGGTGTACTTGCAGACTATACTGTACGCGTGTGCATGTGTGTGCGCACGTTAGTGTGTGTGTGTCTGCTCGGTGCAGCGCTTGTGTGTGTGTGTAATAAATTAGAGGTGATGTCAACTAATTGGCCTCTCCAGAGGTGATGTGAGTAGAGGGTGTGTCAGGGAAGGCTGTGTAGATGGTGTGTGTGTGTGTGTGTGTCAAGAGAGGCTATGTTGATGAGGCTGTAAATAGGCACGTTTTTGGATGCTGGTCCCTGTGTACACCTACTGTTTAATGTGTTGTCTCTGTCTGAAGGAGTCCCCCTATGGGTGAACAGTGGACTAATGAAAACGGTTGCATAAAACATCTTGATTCTACATGGGGGCCAGTTTACTACAGCAAGAAAATAATTCTGCAGCCACAGGAAATGTGAATCATTATGTGGATTATAATTCATGAACGTTTTCTGTAGGGGTTGATAAATATTTCCGTAAGGGAAAATCAAGTCTGACATTTCTAAGTGGAAATTACAAACTTCAGAAGCCTTTTTAAACCTCTGCATTGCAGGAAAGTTATCCTGCAACACGGTGATCAAATTAAGATCCTACATCTGTAAGTGATATTGCCTGGGTAGTGGGTACAGAGCTAACCCTAACCTTATATGATAGTGCCTGGGTCGTGGGTACAGAGCTTTCCCATGAAAATCTGTCTCTCAGTCACCACACAATAGTTTCAGTTTCAAGTTTCAAGTTTTAATGTCACATGCACAATTACAGTGAAATGCCTTTCTTGCAAACACAAAACCCAACAATGCAATAATCAATAACAATGTAATACTAAAAATAGCAAGGTACAACAACAAAAAACGAGAGAAATAAAAAATAAGAAATAAGAAGAACACGATAAAGTAAGTAAGCATATTATATAGAGGGCCAGTTCCAGTACCATATTTACAATGTGCAGGGAAACTGGAGTGATAGAGGTAGATACAGTGCCCTCCACAAATATTGGCACCCTTGGTAAATATGAGAAAAACGGGCTGTGAAAATAATGTATTTATTGTTTATCCTCTTGGTCTTTCATTCAAAATATTCACAAAAATCTAACCTCTAATTGAAGTAAAATAATTGAAAGAAAAAAATCTATTCTTGTCATAATACAAATATTTTCCTCAAATATATGTGTGCCACAATTATTGGCACCCCTTCATTCAATACTTTGTGCTACCTCCCTTTGCCAAGGAAACAGCTCTGAGTCTTCACCTATAATGCATAATGAGGTTGGAGAACACATGGCATGGGCTCTGAGACCATTCCTCCATACAGAATCTCTCCAGATCCTTCAGATTCCCAGGTCCACGCTTGTGGACTCTCCTATTCAATTCATCCCACAGGTTTTCTATGGGGTTCAGGTCAGGGGACTGGGACGACCATGGCAAAACCTTGATTCTGTGGTCAGTGAAGCATTTTTGTGTTGATTTTGAGGTGTGCTTTAGATCATTGTCCTGCTGGAAGATCCAACCACAGCCCATTTTAACCTTCCTAGCAGAGGCAGTCTAGTTTTGATTTAATATCTGCTGGTACTTGATGGAGTCCATGATACTATGTATCCTAACAAGTTGTCCAGGGCCTTTGGAAGAAAAACAGCCCCACAACATCAAAGATCAACCACCATACTTCACAGTGGGGATGAGGTACTTTTCTGCATGGCTATCTGTCTGTCTAAGCCAAACCCACCTCTGGTGTTGACCATAGAACCCGGTCCCATTGAAAGTTCCAGTAACCTCTGGCAAACTGTAGGTGCTTGAGTTTGTTGTTTGATGACAGCAAAGGCTTTTTTATACCAACCCTCCCAAACAACTTGTGGTTATGTAGGTGGCGTCTGATCGTAGTTTTGGAGACTTTCTGACCCCAAGACCCGACTAACGTCTGCAATTCTCCAGCTGTGATCCTTGGAGTTTTTTTGGCCACTTGAACCATCCTCCTCACTGTGCGTGGGATCGATATAGACACACGTCCTCTTCCAGGCCCATTGTTAACATCTCCAGTTGCTTTAAACTTCTTAAATATTGGATAATGGATATGGGCATTTTCAACCATTGAGCTATTTTCTTATAGCCATTTCCGGATTTGTGTAGCTCAACAACCTTTTGCCGCACATCATTACTGTATTCTCGGGTCTTTCCCATAGTGATGGATGACTATATGAACTTGGCCTGTGTGTCACCTCATATTTATACCCCAGTGAAACAGGAAGTCATGGCTTACCACTTAAGTGTTCCTAATCAGTCTTGTGAACTTAAAAACGGAAAATAGGAATGGGAATATACTTCAGTTAGATTTTACTCATAAGAATTTCTAGGGGTGCCAATAATTGTGGCACACGTTTCAGAGAGAAACATTTTTATTTCACGTCTTTTTTTCAATCATGTTACTTAAATTAAGGGTACAATTTTTGTGAATATTTTGAATGAAAGACCAAGAGGATAAACAGCAAAGACATTTTTTTTCACACAGCTCATATTGACCAAGGGTGCCAATATTAGTGTCGGGCACTGTATGTATAGGGGTAAGGTGACTAGGCATCATCATATACAGTGCATTTGGAAAGACCCCTTGACTTTTTCCATATTTTGTTATGTTACAGCCTTATTCTAAAATGGATTAAATTCATTTTTTCCCTCATTAATCTACAAACACTACCCCATGCAGGCACAGAGACAAACAATTACAACTCGTAGGTAAACTGCAAATTTCAAGTATTTTTTTACAAGAGCATTTTGTGTTTTGTTTGTTTGCCATTGATTATGATGCGGTTTGCCTTTGTGAATGTTAGTTCACTGTGTGTGTGTGTGTGTGTGTGTGCGCGTGTGCGTGTGCGTGCATGTAGTGTAGTGTAAATGTAAGCCCAGTGCTCATTCTCTTTGAAAGCAGCTATCTGCATGGTGTTTGTCATTCATTGCATTTCTGTATGTGTGTGGCATTCTCCCCTGCACACACACCTCCCTCCGTATCTCCCCTCTCAGCTTAGCCTCTCTCCTGCCTCCTCATCTGGGTGACATTTCAGACCACGGCGCTCTGAATGCATCAGACATTTTTGCTCAACTGCATTCAGTGGGTCCTGCCCGTCCTAGTGTTTCGCTCTTTCTCCCCCCACTCTGCATTGTGTGACTAGAGGGTTGTGTCCCAAATGGCCCCCTAGTCCCTATGTAGTGCACTACTTTGGATCAGAGCCCTGGTCAAAAGTAGTGCACAATACAGGGAAAAGGGGTAAACTTTCCCTGGAAACAGACTGCCTTTCTTCTGGAGATAGCAGATTGTAGGTATGCATGTATGTATGCATGTACAGTTGAAGTCAGAAGTTTATATACACCTTAGCCAAATACATTTAAACTCCGTTTTTCACAATTCCTGAATTTAAGAATGTGAAATGTCAGAATAATAGTAGAGAGAATGATTTATTTCAGCTTTTATTTCTTTCATCACATTCCCAGTGGGTCAGAAGTTTACATACACTCAATTAGTATTTGGTAGCATTGCCTTTAAATTGTTTAACTTGGGTCAAACGTTTTGGGTATCCTTCCACAAGCTTCCCACAATAAGTTGGGTGAATTTTGGCCCATTCCTCCTGACAGAGCTGGTGTAACAGGTTTGTAGGCCTCCTTGCTCGCACACGCTTTTTCAGTTCTGCCCACAAATATTCTATGGGATTGAGGTCAGGGCTTTGTGATGGCCACTCCAATACCTTGACTTTGTTGTCCTTAAGTCATTTAGCCACAACTGGTAGTATGCTTGGGGTCATTGTCCATTTGGAAGACCCATTTGCGACCAAGCTTTAACTTCCTGACTGATGTCTTGAGATGTTGCTTCAATATATCCACATAATTTTCCTGCCTCATGATGCCATTTATTTTGTGAAGTACACCAGTCCCTCTTGCAGCAAAGCACCCCCACAACATGATGCTGCCACCCCCGTGCTTCGCGGTTGGGATGTTGTTCTTCGGCTTGCAAGCCTCCCTCTTTTTCCTCCAAACATAACAATGGTCATTATGGCCAAACAGTTCTATTTTTGTTTCATCAGACCAGAGGACATTTCTCCAAAAAGTACGATCTTTGTCCCCATGTGTAGTTGCAAACCGTAGTCTGGCTTTTTTATGGCGGTTTGGGGCAGTGGCTTCTTCCTTGCTGAGCGGCCTTTCAGGTTATGTCGATATAGGACTCGTTTTACTGTGGATATAGATACTTTGGTACCTGTTTCCTCCAACGTCTTCACAAGGTCCTTTGCTGTTGTTCTGGGATTGATTTGCACTTTTCGGAACAAAGTACGTTCATCTCTAGGAGACAGAACGCGTCTTCTTCCTGAGCGGTATGATGGCTGCGTGGTCCCATGGTGTTTATACTTGCATACTATTGTTTGTACAGGTGAACGTGGTACCTTCAGGCGTTTGGAAATTGCTCCCAAGGATGAACCAGACTTGTGGAGGTCTACACATTTTTTTCTGAGGTCTTGGCTGATTTCTTTTGATTTTCCCATGATGTCAAGCAAAGAGGCACAGCGTTTGAAGGTAGGCCTTGAAATACATCCACAGGTACACCTCCAATTGACTCAAATGATGTCAATTAGCCTATCAGAAGCTTCTAAAGCCATGACATCATTTTCTGGAATTTTCCAAGCTGTTTAAATGCACAGTCAACTTAGTGTATGTAAACTTCTGACTCACTGGAATTGTGATAGAGTGAATTATAAGTGAAATAATCTGTCTGTAAACAATTGTTGGAAAAATTACTTGTGTCATGCACAAAGTAGATGTCCTAACTGACTTGCCAAAACTATAGTCTGTTAACAAGACATTTGTGGAGTGGTTGAAAAACGAGTTTTAATGACTCCAACCTAAGTGTATGTAAACTTCTGACTTCAACTGTACATACCTACATACAGTAACACCCTCTTTTTTTTTTTTTTCTCCATTGTAGTACAATACAAAAAATCTTCAAAAACTTCAATAACATTTTTATCCTCCCACTAAATGAAACACTTTGATGTTCCATGACAACATTATATTTAGGTTGTGGTAGTGTATTCATCAGAGTATATTTTAAGTCAAATTCACGCTCGTAATTGGATTGTGTTCTAAGGGGAATTGCTTTTAATCTGCACTCTTGAATGCGCAAGCACTGTGTAACGAAACATATTGAAGAAGGATCTTGTTTTGATTTAATCTCCATCTCCATCTTGGACACGTCTGTTGCCTTTACACCAGGACAAGGTGGCATTCGGTCTGTAGTTGTGCTCAGTTGGCTGTGCTCTGCCTCCTTCCCAGTCGGCTGTGCTCTGCCTCCTCCCCAGTCCCTGCTTCCTCCCCAGTCCCTGCCTTCCCCAGTCCAGTCCCTGCTTCCTCCCCAATCCCTGATTTCCCCAGTCCAGTCCCTGCTTCCTTCCCAGTCCAGTCCCTGCTTCCTCCCCAATCCCTGCCTTCCCAGTCCCTGCTTCCTCCCCAATCCCTGTCTTCCCCAATCCAGTCCCTGCTTCCTCCCCAATCCCTGCCTTCCCCAGTCCAATCCCTGCCTCCTTCCCAGTCCAGTCCCTGTTTCCTCCCAAATCCCTGCTTTCCTCAGTCCCTGCCTCCTCCCCAGTCCCTGCCTTCCCCATTCCAGTCTCTGCCTCCTCCCCAGTCCCTACCTTCACCAGTCCAGTCCCTGCCTCCTTCCCAGTTCAGTCCCTGCCATCCCCAGTCCCAGTCCTCCCCAGTGGTTCAGTCAAGCTTCTAATCTAACAGCACTAGCATATGGTCAGGCTTTCTCCTCTCTTGGTCTTTGCCAAATGGCACCCTATGCCCTTTCAAGTGCACAACCTTTGACCAGGGCCCATAGGGCTCTCATCAAAAGTAGTGCACTATAGAGAATAGGGTGTTATTTAGGACACATTCTGGGTCCGTGCCACTCAAACATGAACTCCACTGACTCGCCGCCAGCTTGTGGTGTCCTAGCGGTCCCATCCCACAGCTTGATGCTGGGCTCATTGACAGCCATTCAAACTCAGCTAGCCTTGCCTAGCGTTAACCCAGACCAGACGTGTGTAGTAGGATGGTCCACATTGAGCGATTACAGATCTCTACCCTGGTCTGTGTCCCAAATGGCACCCTATTCCTTAAATAGTGCACTGCATAAGACATTTAGGGTGCTATTTGTGAAGCAAGCCTGGTCTCAGTGCCAGCAGGGCAGGATGCCAGTGTTCTGTTCGTTGCGCTCGGTGTGGCAGCAGCTGTGACACCGCCAGCTACCAGACAGATAGACAATGGCTGGCTGGTGACTCGGAGCCCTCAGTCCTCTCTAATGCAAGTCCAATCAATCTGGACTCTCTTCCACCCTGCCTGCTGGGCCAAAATCACAGCCATGTGTGTGAATGAGTCATCTGATATAGGTGTGAAGGAGCCTGTTGAATCTGGACATGGTAAGCAGAGAGGGGGAGGGGCAAGGGAAGGGAGGGGTACTTCAAGAAAAACACACGTTGATTCTCGACATGCGACCGACCAGCATATTAGGTCTGCAGTTATATTACTGACCAACTCAGTGGCCTGGCGGTTAGAGTCCACCCTGAGATCAGAAGGTTGGTGGTTTGATCCCCGGTTCCAGATATGCCAAAAGACTGATGCCTCTCTGATTGGTATTCTCTGTTCATTCTCCCTGTCCAGGCTGCAGACTACAGGGGGCACGGGGAAGTAGCCTTAGTTTACAGTAGTTATGAAAATAATTTCTTGTTTACTCAGAATGTTGACGCTCAGCGCAGACCAAAACCAGGGAACTGAGCATTTAGGCTAGCAAAGAGCTACACTACACAGAGAGAGCCATAGACTATCCTCCCCAGGTCTACAGACTGAGATGACTGAGACTCTGTTCCCCCATCCCACCCCTGGCAGAATCACAATCACACAACTAAACACTATTTCTACCTCATTTCATTTGTGGTGATGTGGTTGCTCTTGTCCATCTTCACAAGCTCTTCTCATGCGAAGTTGGCTACTCGGTGTGAGTGTGACATGGATTTTGAGAGAGAAGCAGCCAGAGGAAAGGAAGGGTGCGGCGCAGCACAGTACATCATTATCAAATCATCATCAATGTGCCGTGCTTCAGCATGCCTGCTGTGTGCCTGTATGATGTATCACAAACCAACACATTATTATTATTGACCAGCTAGTGGTGTGGTTTCCTGCTATTCATGAACTAGGGGTGTGGTTTCCTGCTATTCATAAACTAGGGGTGTGGTTTCCTGCTATTCATAAACTAGGGGTGTGGTTTCCTGCTATTCATAAACTAGGGGTGTGGTTTCCTGTTATTTTTATTTATTTATTTCACCTTTATTTAACCAGGTAGGCCAGTTGAGAACAAGTTCTCATTTACAACTGCGACCTGGCCAAGATAAAGCAAAGCAGTGCGACAAAAACAACAACACAGAGTTACACATGGGATAAACAAACGCACGGTCAATAACACAATAGAAAAATCTATGTACAGTGTGTGCAAATGTAGTAAGATTAGGGAGGTAAGGCAATAAATAGGCCATAGTGGCAAAATAATTACAATTTAGCATTAACACTGGAGTGATAGATGTGCAGATGATGATGTGCAAGTAGAGATACTGGGGTGCAAAAGAGCATGAAAAATAAATAAACATAAACAATATGGGGATGAGGTAGTTGGATGGGCTATTTACAGATGGGCTGTGTACAGGTGCAGTGATCGGTAAGCTGCTCTGACAGCTGATGCTTAAAGTTAGTGAGGGATATATGTCTCCAGCTTCAGTGATTTTTGCAATTCGTTCCAGTCATTGGCAGCAGAGAACTGGAAGGAAAGGCGGCCAAAGGAGGTGTTGGCTTTGGGGATGACCAGTGAAATATACCCGCTGGAGCACGTGCTACGGGTGGGTGTTGCTATGGTGACCAGTGAGCTGAGATAAGGCGAGGCTTTACCTAGCAGAGACTTATAGATGACCTGGAGCCAGTGGGTTTGGCGACGAATATGTAGCGAGGGCCAGCCAACGAGAGCATACAGGTTGCAGTGGTGGGTATGTTATAGAAATTTTGTACTCAATGTTCATAAACTGAACTTCAATTAAACAACTCCGTCTGTAACCCAGAATTTGTAAGATACTGGTTGAAATGAAACGGACGGATGCCCAGTCTACAATGGTCAAATGTCAATGTTTATTCAGGAGAATTCTCTCCTCACAATAAGAACACAGTCCTTTATATGTACATACAATTTAACTCCACCCCACTTTAGGCGGAGTGTGTTTTACATATTACAGCCTATCATTTCTAACAGTTTTCTGACCGTTACTAACCGTTTCTCCCCTCCCTGGGTGGAGAAACCCATTTTCCTGTTATTGGTTTCACAGTTATAAATCGTCTGTCGACAGTTCTCCTGTTCCTCTGTTATCTCAACTCCATCCTGCTTAGGTTGCAAAATAGTAACACAATGTCTTAGTCTTTTGAAAGTTCTAGACCTATTCCTCTAACACCTATTACATATATTTCCAGGATTCAATATTCTTAGTAACTACTTAAACATATTACTTTAAACATATAATCATTTAGTCATTAAACATATAAATCATATGAATTTATTCATAACAGGGTAGTAGATGGGGCTTTGGTGACAAAACGGATGGCACTGTGATAGACTACATCCAATTTGCTGAGTAGTGTTGGAGGCTATTTTGTAAATGACATCGCCAAAGTCAGGGATTGGGCAGTTTTACGAGGGTATGTTTGGCAGCGTGAGTGAAGGAGGCTTTGCTGCGAAATAGGAAGACATTTCTAGATTTAATTTTGGATTGGAGATGCTTAATGTGAGTCTGGAAGGAGAGTTTACAGTCTAACCAGACACATAGGTATTATATTCGAAGTCAGAACCGTCCAGAGTAGTGATGCTAGTCGGGCGGGTGCGGGCAGCAATCGGTTGAAGAGCATGCATTTAGTTTTACTAGCATTTAAGAGCAGTTGGAGGCCACGGAAGGAGTGTTGTATGGCATTGAAGCTCGTTTGGAGGTTTGTTAACACAGTGTCCAAAGAAGGGCCAGAAGTATACAGAATGGTGTCGTCTGCGTAGAGGTGGATCAGAGAATCACCAGCAGCAAGAGCGACATCATTGAGAGACTGCCAGAGGTCTGGTTCACCATAGAGACTGCCAGAGGTCCGGACAACAGGCCCTCCGATTTGACACACTGAACTCTATCTGAGAAGTAGTTGGTGAACCAGGCGAGGCAGTCATTTGAGAAACCAAGGCTGTTGAGTCTGCCGATAAGAATGCGGTGATTGACAGAGCCTTGGCCAGGTCGATGAAGACGGCTGCACAGTAGTCTTTTATTAATGGCGGTTATGATATCGTTTAGGACCTTGAGCGTGGCTGAGGTGCACCCGTGACCAGCTCGGGAAACCAGATTGCATAGTGGAGAAGGTACGGTGGGATTCGAAATGGTCGGTGATGTGTTTATTACCTTGGCTTTCGAGGACTTTAGAAAGGCAGGGCAGGATGGATATAGGTCTATAACAGTTTGGGTCTAGAGTGTCGCCCCCTTTGAAGAGGGGGATGACCACAGCATCTTTCCAATCTTTAGGGATCTCAGACGATTCGAAGAGAGGTTGAACAGGCTAGTAAATAGGGGTTGCAACAATTTTGGCAGATCATTTTAGAAAGAGAGGGTCCAGATTGTCTAGCCCAGCTGATTTGTAGAGGTCCAGATTTTGCAGCTCTTTCAGAACATCATCTATCTGGATTTGGGTGAAGGAGAAGCGGGCGGGCGGGGGGGGCTTGGGCAAGTTGCTGCGGGGGGTGCAGAGCTGTTGGCCGGGGTAGGGGTATCCAGGTGGAAAGCATGGCCAGCTGTAGAAAAATGGTTATTGAAATTCTCGATTATCATAGACTTATCAGTGGTGACAGTGTTTCCTAGCCTCAGTGCAGTGGGCAGATAAGCTTGTGGAGTGGTTTCCTGTTATTGATAAGCTAGTGGAATGGTTTCCTGTTATTGATAAGCTAGTGGAATGGTTTCCTGTTATTGATAAGCTAGTGGAATGGTTTCCTGTTATTGATAAGCTAGTGGAGTGGTTTCCTGTTATTGATAAGCTAGTGGAGTGGTTTCCTGTTATTGATAAGCTAGTGGAGTGGTTAGCTTGTGGAATGGTTTCCTGTTATTGATAATCTAGTGGAGTGGTTAGCTTGTGGAATGGTTTCCTGTTATTGATAAGCTAGTGGAGTAGTTTCCTGTTATTGATAATCTAGTGGAGTGGTTAGCTTGTGGAATGGTTTCCTGTTATTCCTGTTATTGATTTATTGGAAAGGATGTTTTAGGTAATGCAGTCATTTTTGCACGGTTAACTCTTTAGGCATTTCTGCAGTACTAACGTCCTGACCTCTGACCTCATTTCTGCAGTACTAACGTCCTGACTTCTGGCTGGCTTGTATCTCACTTGAAATCTGTTCTTCAGCATTTGATTACATGCTCTTTTTTATATATATCTTTGTGTAATACATATACAAATATTATTCCTGTTGATCAAAATGTATCGTCTGAAAAACAGACCTAATGTATGTGAAGGCTAGATGCCTTATTTGTAGGATATCTTGTGGGATAGTCCTGTCTCTCAAGATATCATACATCATAGACCAATTCACCTTCTCTTATGTCACTTTGTCGGAACAATCAAGGATCCTCAGAAATACGAGGCACTAAACCCCCCAGTACCTCAGATTTTTTATTAAGTGTCAACCCTGTCTGTCTGTCTGTCTGTCTGTTTGCCTGTTTGCCTGTCTGTCTGTTTACCTGCCTGTCTGTCTGTCTGTTTACCTGCCTGTCTGTACCTCATATACTCACATACTGATGGTGAAGTAGACATACTGATGGTGAACTAGACATACTAATGGTGAACTAGACATACTGATGGTGAAGTAGACATACTGATGGTGAAGTAGACATACTGATGGTGAACTAGACATACTGATGGAGGAACTAGACATACTGATGGTGAACTAGACATACTAATGGTGAACTAGACATACTGATGGGGAAGTAGACATACTGATGGTGAACTAGACATACTGATGGTGAACTAGACATACTAATGGTGAACTAGACATACTGATGGGGAAGTAGACATACTGATGGTGAAGTAGACATATGATGGTGAAGTAGACATACTGATGGTGAAGTAGACATACTGATGGTGAAGTAGACATACTGAGGGTGAACTAGACATACTGATGGTGAACTAGACATACTGATGATGACCTAGACATACTGATGGTGAACTATATATACTGATGGTGAACTAGACATACTGACGGTGAAGTAGACATACTGATGGTGAACTAGACATACTGATGGGGGAACTAGACATACTGATGGTGAAGTAAACATACTGATGGTGAACTAGACATACTGATGGTGAACTAGACATACTGATGGTAAACTAGATATACTGATGGTGAAGTAGACATACTGATGGTGAAGTAGACATACTGATGGTGAACTAGACATTCTGATGGTGAATTAGACATACTGATGGTGAAATAGAAATACTGATGGTGAAGTAGACATTCTGATGGTGAACTAGACATTCTGATGGTGAATTAGACATACTGATGGTGAAATAGAAATACTGATGGTGAAGTAGACATTCTGATGGTGAACTAGACATACTGATGGGGGAACTAGACATACGGATGGTGAAGTAGACATACTGATGGTGAACTAGACATACTTAATGTGAACACAGCTCACCCCTCACAGCCTGGTTCCTCTCTAGGTTTCTTCCTAGGTTCTGGCCTTTCTAGGGAGTTTTTCCTAACCACCGTGCTTTTACACCTGCATTGCTTGCTGTTTGGGGTTTTAGGCTGGGTTTCTGTACGGCACTCTGTGACATCAGCTGATGTAAGAAGGGCTTCATGAATACATTGGATTGATTTGATTTTAAGTAGACATACTGATGGTGAACTAGACATACTGATGGTGAAGTAGACATACTGATGGTGAACTAGACATACTGATGGTGAAGTAGACATACTGATGGTGAACTAGACATACTGATGGTGAAGTAGACATATTGATGGTGAACTAGACATACTGATGGTGAACTAGACATACTATAATAGTTATGACTGAAAATACTATATTTTGTTATGTACAGTAACTACTGTGTAAAAAAAAGTCCCATGTGTGTAGAATGTACAAGTAAGAAAAAATAGGTGTAAAAACAAAGTTATTTTTGTCCTCTGAAGACGGGCCAATAATGAAATAAAAAGTTTCCAGGCTGTGTTTGTTGCTATCGTAGTACAATTCTCACGCCAGGTGTTTACGGTAGTGTCGCTGCACAGGCATAGTTTCCGTCATTAGGGCTCAGCATGATGGCTTTCGATGAGATTTTCATTTCATATCTCTTCTTGAGTAGCATTCAAACATGTAATGTTGAATACATTTAAAAATATATTTTCTCTACATCAAAATCTGTTTCAGTGTATTACCATTGTTTTTAGACAATGGCCAATAATGAGCTCCCTCGTCTGACACACTGATTGGCTGTCTGATGTGCTAAAACGGGGTCAGTCGTGCGGCAGGTGCACTAGACAAGTGGCACCAAATCACCTCATCCTAAGAAGCGCAGCAGGAAGCGGTCAGGGGTTGCCGTGGCAACACGATCCTTGTTTATTGCACTGCCTGGTAGGTACTGTAGGTGTCTGAACAATGGCTCAGTATGTGACGACAATCAAGTAGGTCCAGTTTAGTTCATGCTGAAATTAGCCACAGTATATATAACTTCAGTTTAGGCCTAGGCTAAATTCAGGCTCTACAGAGGCTGAACCTGCACAGTTTAGAATAGACCGAAATGGAATGGAAAGGGTTCTATGAATGGAATTAGGAACATCCATGGATGTGGACTAGAAAGATACAGAAAGCTGTGCTTGCCTCCCAGATGCCACTCTATGGGAACTGGTCAAAAGTATTGCACTCTATTGGGAATAGGGTGTCATTTAAGATTCATTTTTATTTGTTGCCATGCTATCTTCTCCTTCTAGGAGTCAGTTTCTAATGAGTTGCAATGACAGCTCCACACCCCTCCCCCCCACACGGTGGCCTCTTTCTCCACACGTTGTGGCTGTTCCTAGTTAATGCCTCTCTGGTGACCTTTACGACCTCTTTAGGAGTGATTAGTGTCGCATGCTCTCTGCTAGGCCGCCTCTACAGACCCTGATTTTACACTACTAGGTCTGGCTGCACCCTACAACTGTGCACTTACAGCTTGGTTGTGTTCCAAGTGGCATCCTATTCCCTATTACACTACTACACTCTCCCTGTCTGTCAGGAGCCTATTTACTTAGAAGTGGGCCAAAAAGTATTACTGTGCCCTTACAGTGAGTGTAGGTGGAAACAGCATTTCATTAGCATTCTTTTCAGTTGCTGTTGAATACAAGTGCATTTCTGACATTCATTAACTTCTATAAAAACCCACTTAGCGTACCACATAGCCTAATTTTGTAGCCTAATGCTATAGTCAAATGCTGTAGTCTAATGCTGTAGTCTAATGCTGTAGCCTAATGCTGTAGCCTAATGCTGTAGTCTAATGCTGTAGCCTAATGCTGTAGTCTAATGTTGTAGTCTAATGCTGTAGCCTAATTCTGTAGTCTAATGCTGTAGCCTGATGCTGTAGTCTAATGCTGTAGTCTGTTTTCGTAGCCTAATGCTATAGCCTACTGTTGTAATCACTATCACCAGTTGCGATGATTTTGTGTGTTGCCCTTCTCCCAAAGTTATAGTATGTAATCTATTCTGAAGTTCTCTTTTAAGACATGGGAATGGAGAATACACTCACCAATTGAATTGAAAGAGCTAATTCCTGAGACGTTATATTATTGTAATATGCTGTGTTATTGAATTAACCCCATCCAACCATTGGCCCAACTGCCTCATGGACACACACTGAAACATGCACAAGGTCTTCTGCTTGCTGGAGGAGATCCTTTATTAATGGACTCACCTCAGATTTGAGTCATTTAGCAGACGCTCTTATCCAGAGCGACTTACAGTAGTGAGTGCATCCATTTGGTCCCCCGTGGGAATTGAACCCACAACCCTGACTTTGCAAGTGCCCTGCTCTAACAACTGAGCCACATGGGATGTGTCCCAAATGGCACCCTATTCCCTATATAGTGCACTAGGGGTTAGGGTGCCATTTGGGACACAGTTATACACAATGTCCTCAGTTTCATCTGCTTGGAGGTATAGGCTACGCCTTGCTGTGCACCTTGTGGGTCAGCCAAGCTACTGTAGTATAGGCCTAATAAGCACACACAATTAGGCCTAATGTTTTCAGTCCACTAGACAGACAACGCGTTTCAGTGCTAGTTGGCTATAGGAGAGAGCTGGGCCGTATTCATTAGTGCACACAGTTTCAAGACAAATAAAACATTTTGGAACGGAGTTCAGCTTAAATCCCTCCCTGTTGAAGTCTGTTTTTTTCTCTCCATTTGGCGCCTAAAGAATGTGTGTCTGTGTGTGTGTGTGTGTGTCTGTGTGTGAGCCAGCATGGGTGTCTGTTAGACAGTGGAGTAGCGTTGTCCTCAGGGAGAAGTGGAGCTTGTCATGTGACTAGCTGCTTTTTGTATGCTTTGGGCAATAGGATTGTGTGTGTGTGTGAGAGCGAGAGTGTTTGAAAGGGATGATACAGTGTGTGTGTGTTCAGCGATGCAGTTAGTCCCCTGAGGTGAGTCAGCTACTGGGGAATGTAAACAGCGGACCGCTATAAAACTGCTGTGAGAGCAGAGTGGAGGCGAGAAGAGTGGCAGAGAGTAGAGGGGAATGAGGAGAGGAGAGGGGGTGAGGAGAGGAGATGAGGAGAGGAGATGAGTAGAGGAGGATGAGGAGAGGAGTGGAGGATGAGGAGAGTGGAGGATGAGAGGAGGGTGAGGAGTGGAGGATGAGTGGAGGATGAGGAGATGAGTGGAGAAGAGATTAGGAGAGGAGAGCTCAGGGACTTTTGAGAGGAAACTAGAGACTGAGGGCTGAAAACAATCTGGGGAGCAGTCCACTGAGAGAGAGAGAGAGAGAGAGAGAGCAAGAGAGAGAGAGAGAGAGAGAGCCAGTTAAAGAGTAAAGTGAACACTCCCAGGGTGGTGTATAAGGCCTAGTCACTCCCAGGGTGGTGTATAAGGCCTAGTCACTCTCAGGGTGATGTATAAGGCCTAATCACTCTCAGGGTGGTGTATAAGGCCTAGTCACTCCCAGGGTGGTGTATAAGGCCTAGTCACTCCCAGGGTGGTGTGTAAGGCCTAGTCACTCCCAGGGTGGTGTGTAAGGCCTAGTCACTCCCAGGGTGGTGTATAAGGCCTAGTCACTCTCAGGGTGATGTATAAGGCCTAGTCACTCCCAGGGTGATGTATAAGGCCTAGTCACTCCCAGGGTGATGTATAAGGCCTATTCACTCCCAGGGTGGTGGTGTGGTAGGTCTAAGAGCTCTGCTGCCCTGTATGTGCCTCACTCTGTTCCATCTGTTCCCCGAACAGGCTTTTACAGGAACAATAGACTTTGAGGGCAGCTGCTACTCCGGAGACAGAGACAGGGAGAGTCAGTGTGTGTTGGATCAGCTGTAATACTGCTTCACTGTGAGGTAATGAAGGCTTGAAACTATTTCTACCTCGGTAGGTCCCTCAGCTCAGAGGATAGGAAGGAGGCCCCAACCAGATTTAACCAGTTTCAATCCCACCTGCTGCTGCTGCATTGTGGGAACAGGTGACTGACTGGAGCCTGCCTGTTCATCCAGAGTGTATTCTTGTTATGGGAGTTATTACGTGGGGAGACCTGGTGGTGTGGTGGAGAGAGTTAGCAGAGAGGGCGCACGAGTAAGAGAGAGAATGAAAGTGAGATAGAAAGAGAGAGAATGAAAGAGGAATAGAAAAGATGAGGAGGGTTCCTTCCCCTAGAAATGGGCCCCACACCCTTCTCTCTCTCTGTCTCTCTCTGTCTCTCTCTTTCTCTCTCTCTCTCTTTCTCACCTAACCAACACCTCAATATCTGAGATATGTTGGTCCTGGTTTGGTTGTTACTTGTTGCTAATGAGAGTAGGTGAGGGGTCTGTATTGCATCAGACACACTCAGGCAGTAATCTCACTCAGAGAGACGGTCTGCCTTCACCTTCAGACGTATGGGTCTGATACAAATCTGAATCAATATGGGTACCTATAATAAATAAGTACTTAAGGAAAAATACTTTAAAGTACTACTTAAGTCGTTTTTTTGGTATCTGTACTTTACTTTACTATTAATATTTTTTACTTCTTTTACTTTTACTTCACTACATTCCTAAAGAAAATAATGTACTTTTTACTCCATACATTTTCCCTGACACCCAAAAGTACTCGTTACATTGCTTCACAGGACAGGAACATGGTCAAAATCACGCACTTACAGTATCAAAGAGAACATCCCTGGGCAACCCTACTGCCCCTGATCTGGCGGACTCACTAAACACAAATGCTTCATCATTTACAATAACATAATGATGTCTGAGTGTTGGAGTGTGCCCCTGGCTATTCGTTAAAAAAATCTAAAATAACAAAAATGTTGTCATCTGGTTTGCTTAATATAAAAAATGTCAAATGATTTATACTTTTACTTTGGATACTGAAGTATATTTTTGCAATTCAATTGACTTTTGATACTTAAGTATATTTAAAACCAAATACTTTTAGACTTTTACTCAAGTAGTATTTTGCTGGGTGACTTTCACTTTTACTTGAGTCATTTTCTATTAAGGTATCTTTACTTTTACTCAAGTATGACAATTGGATACTTTTTCTACCACTGCCTGTTAGCAAGGTTAACAGAAACAATGTTTAGATACGTACGTAGATGCATCAGTCATAGACAGTGTAGAAAAGCTTTGAGTCTGACAATACAGGGGAGTGAGTCTATTGTGTCCTTAGCCAGACAGAACTGCTGACACTGGCTCTCCACAGTGGTTCTCAAATGGCCCATAGTCCAGGGAGTTGTTCCTGTTCAGGTCATGTGATCAGGAAAGACTCTGCCCGTAGTGACTGACTGTAGGTCTGATTAGAGCAGTGTCCCTAGTGACTGACTGACTGTAGGTCTGATCAGAGCAGTGTCCATAGTGACTGACTGTAAGTCTGATCAGAGCAGTGTCGCTAGTGACTGACTGTAGGTCTGATTAGAGCAGTTGCCCTAGTGACTGACTGTAGGTCTGATTAGAGCAGTGGCCCTAGTGACTGACTGTAAGTCTGACTATAGCAGTGTCCCTAGTGACTGTACTGTAGGTCTGATTAGAGCAGTGTCCCTAGTGACTGACTGTAGGTCTGATCAGAGCAGTGTCCCTAGTGACTGGCTGTAAGTCTGATTAGAGCAGGGTCCCTAGTGACTGTACTGTAGGTCTGATTAGAGCAGTGTCCCTAGTGACTGACTGTAGGTCTGATTAGAGCAGTGGAAGTGGTAGAGTTGTAGTCACACTACTTTGAAAGCCCCTCCGTGGTGAGGCATGTCTCTTCCCCCTCTGTCTGCATCCCAAGTGACACCCTAATCTCTACATAGTTTTGACAAGGCCCCAATAGGGTGCCATTTCAGTTCGATTCTGCCAGTGGCTGTTCCCTTCAGCCCCCTCCTCTACGCCCCCCAGCTGCCAGGGTTAATGCCGCTGGGCACCAGGTGTGAACTCAAGCGGCAGGCAGTAGTATCAGCCAGCCAGGCGGAACGCTTCAAACCCTCCAGCTCTACCCTGCTCTACCCCCCAAGCCCCTGTGAGAAACCCCTCCAACCTCCTTTCCTGTTGCCCTTATTCTGAACACACAACACACCTTACTGCTGAACACAGAAACACACCTTACTGCTGAACACAGAAACA